>JAMKQA010003413.1:0-13787 GCA_024699735.1 Posidonia australis
TTTTTGAGTTTAATTTAGGTTTTCTTTGAAATTAAATGGATTAAAGTGGTTCAAAAATAGATTTTATTTGGTTTTGACTTTAATTAGGGTTTTCACTTGATTAATTTTGATTTTAAATGTTTTTGAGTGGATTTGCTTGATTTTGATTTTAATTAGTGATTTTTGCTTGAATTAAGTTAGTGTGGGCTTATATGGGCTTGAGTGGGCCTACTGGGCTTGTGTGGGTCTAGGGTTCTGATGGAGTTAGGGTTTAGGGGTGGTGGTTGCAACCAAAGCATCTTCTAGAGGAGCCTACTGCCAAGTGACTGCAAAATCGTGGTGTCTACATTGGTATACTGAAAATATTCAGTGTACCGAACTAGGGATTTTCGATATACCAAACTTGAAATTCGGTCTATTGATTTTGCCTTGGCCCTGATATATATACAATGTGATTATGAAATGGAAAGGAAAGGTTTTAAATGGATATTTAGCATATGTTACTGATGTTTTCCCCATGGAAATGACATTGAGGAGTATAGAACCCAAATAAGTAGATTTGGGCATGGTTTTGGGTTTTGACCCCATAAATGAATAAAATGGTTGATTATGTGTGGTTTTTGGGCATGAGACTCAATTATGATTCTAAAGCACATGGTTTTTCATGAATTGAGTTGGGACCCCAGTAGAGGGTTAGGTGTTGCATGGAAATAGATTCCTGTAACGAAAAGAATGAAATGGAAATGGTTTTGAAAAGAAAAGCTTAAAGAGTTTTGAAAAGAGTTGGATTTGGCATTTAATTCCCAAATGATTTCAAACAAAAGAAAAAGGGAATGATATTTTAAAAGAAAAAGAGGACTTTCAAAAGAAAACCAAGCTTTGAAAAAAAATAATTTAAAAGCTGAGTTTTATAGTTTTCCAGATATTTTGTGGTTTGTGTGTTTAGGGTGCGTACTGGGTGACTTAGATGTTATTCACGTGTGCTTATTTGTTTTCAGGTGTAGTTTGGGCGTAGTCGAGTTCCGGTGCCGATGTCGGAGCTTCTACCGCACATTGTTTCCTGGAGGTGAGCCTTAGTTATAGTTAATTAATTCTACTGTAATTAGTGTAATTTTGCTTATGTTACTATGATTTAGGTAATGTGCCTGGGTTTGGGGCATTACAACCACCATTCATCAAAGCCATACGAAGTGTCAAAACACCGCAAGGACCCTGCACCTCCAAGAGGGAGATAAAATGCTAAGGTGACTGAGGGAGTGAGCAAGAAAAGAAGAATACATCTGCATGGGCATAAAAGAAAAAAAAAGATAGAAGGTGAAGACAGAAGTTAACCTAAGAGCAAGTGGCATGCGGCATAGCATTATCTCCACCATATCTTGGAGAGGAGACAAAGCATGTGCCTAGAAAGCCCACACTTTCGAAGGACTAGCTCCCGTTCTTGCTATAGAAGCCTCTAACCCAGACCAGGCACCTATTACCTCCGAGACAGGGATAGAGCATAGTCATGCATCTATGAGGGATTAAAAGAAATGTCAGTGATCTCATAAAAGCAGGTGCAGGACCCCAAAAGAGTTGGGCATGGAGCACGGTCCATCACCACCCTACTTGAGCATCACCACTGATCTCACGAGAGTCACCCACAGCTTGTGAATCTCTAGAGGGTCGACTAAGTCGAAGACATCCTCCTCCTCTAAAGGGCATGAAGATTTCTAGTATAACTGAGGGTAGAAAAATAAACAAACATAGCAAAATAGAATAACAAAAATTAGCATCTAGTCAATAAAGCATCATACTTGCTCCAACTACACTAATCATCTCTAATCATCCATTAGCATATCTCCATATGATAGTAAAATCCATCATCATCATTACCTTGTTTGCTATAGCCTTTCTACTTGCATATTGCATCACATTATAGGATCTCTTTGAGCAGCTCCAACCAAGGGCATTTTAGCTACTTTTTGGTCAAAGCGCACATACTAGAAGGGCATTGGTCAATGCATAGACCACACAAACCTTCAGAAACAATAGCATGATTGCAGTCTTTTCAAAGTCGACTGGGTTCCACTAGCACTAACTAGGGAATGCCCGGTGATTGCATAGCCAGGAACAGAATAGTCAGAATATACTGAGTGTCATATTTCCTAAAATAGCATCACTACTGAAGCTTCCAAAAATCCGCCCACCACCAAACCCACTTCCATCGCCGTTTAAAGCGGATTTAAATTGCAGTTACCATAGAATCGCAGGGCACTCTACAGATAACTGTTATACACTTCGGAATGCAATTCAAGGCTTGATTGATCGAAAGGTCATCAGTATTAACACACTAGAGGTAGAGACCGCGCCCATTGTATAGACACCTTATTCCTCTGCATCCACATCTAGCAACATAATCAACTGGCCTTTGCTTGAGCATGCACTAGGAACTTCGGGAGTCCATTTCCTTTCTTCCGATGAAGTTGCACCTTTTGATCCTTCTCTGATTATTCATGATGTTTCAGAACCGTTCTCCTATCAGCTTGATCAATCTTTCATTGAGGCTCCCAATTCTGCAGTCAATATGATTCAGTTAACTGCCAGACCAAGGCGCATAGCTACAAGAGCTACCATGCAGTCCACCCCACCTACAATTAGTCTATTAGAAAAACCAAAGCATGACTTGGCCCACCAAACGCCAACACCTATTCCGCCAGCTTCAATCCTAGTGAATTGAGGGCCCGTGCTCCTGTGGTCATCAACTTGACACAGAATACTCAACGCATGCCTTATAGCTATACCGCAGAAATGTGTGCTGAGCTAATGCGGTCAGGACATGTATACAAGGCCTCGATTCCGGCAAACAAAACCTGCCAGCCCATGACTTCATCCTTCCAAGCAAAAAACCATATTCCTAGTCAAATCCCTAAGGAGACAATCCCAAAAGCTAACCCCACCACTGCCAAGATTGACCCGCCTGTGGTTGACATCACTGCCCAGTTAAAGAAAGTCAAAGCAGACATCAACATCTAGGACCTAATCCATACTTCGGCTGAACACCGAGACTGATTTCTTCGAGTTTTCCAGGCCGCTCATGTTTCCTCAACCATACAACCTCAGCCTTGGAAATCATGGTAGGAATGATAGTCGTGCCACAGGTCATTTCATTTTCTAGCTCAGAGCTTCCTCCAACAAGGACTAATCATAATCAACTCTTGTTCATCACGATGCAATACCAAAATTTCCGCATTCCTCTCACTTTGGTAGATAATGGTGCCGGTTTAAACGTCTGCCCTTTGCGAACAGCAAACCAAGTCAGCTTTAAATCCGAAGACATTACGCCAGTAGTGAAAGGAATGACGGCATTCAATAACACGCACCATGATGCTCTGGGAATTCTGGTCATTCCCTAAATCGTTGGTCCTGCTCGTTTTGAGGTCGAGTTTTATGTTGTCGATCTCGAGCCGTCTTTCAATCTTCTGCTTAGGGGCCCTTGGCTCCACAAGCATTAGGTTATCCCCTCAACCCTTCACCAAATTATTAAGTTCCACTGGAACAACGACATTGTCGTTGTGATGGCGGAAAACCTTGAAAAGGAGACGATTGAGGTAGTCTCTTCAGTGTTGCTCCATACTGTCCATTTTGACCTTAAGCCTTCTGATGTGCACTACCATGTCGACCATTTTGAACAGGTCAAATTCATTCCGATTCTCGAGCGTGCCAGCCATTTGGCCGCTTTTGGCAGCCCTTTTTTTGATGGTCGAGAATCTATGTCTAAGGTGGGGGTACGAGAAAGGAGCACCTTCTGGGCAGAATGGCCAAGGAATCGTTGAACCAATTGCCGCAGAGAAAAGGCGAGAGTTTGAAGGACTAGAATATGAGTGAAAACCATAAGATGGATACGTGAAGCGTCGTAAGTTTCAAAAGCTCGTTATTCCACGTGATTTAACTAACTTTGTAAGTGCAGGATTGCTGGATCCCAATCAGAGTTTTGTGCTTATAGAGCCTGAGCAGGATAAACCAGTCAATGGGACAAAATGGATATGTATGGAAGATTATTACTCTGAGGAGGAAATTGTGGACTCTAGAATGGGTTCGACATCATTCATGTCACTAGGGACAGCCATGCTAGCATTGCCACCTCTAGAGTCAATTGAAGGACTTTCTACAGGTCCAACTACAGTCTGGGATTCAACAGTGGTAGTAGCCCAAGAGCATTGCCACCTCTAGCCTCAGCAACAACAACATCAGTGTATCAGTCAACTATGAAGGGGTTACAGTTGGGACAGCCAGAATCATCGCCTAAAATATTAGAAACTACCAGTGCCTATTATGTGGATTTCGCTTCTGATGAAGAGGAGGGTGATGCTGTAGTAGCCCAAGAGCATGCTCAGCGATTTGGAAGTCCTGTTTCAAGAGCAGTTGGTAGTACTTGCAAAAGACGCACAAAGTGAGCTTAGGCACAAGAAAGGGAAGGCAATAATGACAGAATACACTACGGAGCAGACAATTGCATAGGGTCAGTCTGCTATCATGGCCTTGGAGGAGAACAGATCACTAAACGCTAGACCAAAAGAGTTTATCTCCTATCAGCCGAGTGGCGGGTCTAGATGGTATTATCAGTCCTGGCCCCACTTGAGTAGTGGGGTCCAAAAAAAAAAGATCCTTAGTTAGGCTCAGGAGAGAGTGCAGGCGGTAGCACTCACATCAGTCAGATAGAGGACAGTTGCCCACCTGTTGCACATGCTGTACTAGGAAATCATGAAAATAAAAGCTCTTGTCTATATAAGAGGGCTGTGAAAGAAGTAGAACAGCCGGATACACCTACAAGTTCAGAAATAGTAGAATCTGAGATCATTAGAGGTGCATACAAGAAAACTAGAGTTACAGTAACCATTCTAAAGCATTGCAAAGGGCTGAATGTTGAGAAAGTATGCAACTTTGAGGACACAGATCTGTCATTCCAGCAAGAAGTCCTTCCTGAGCTTATTGCATACGGAGAAGAGGATGATGCAGAAATAGAAGAGGATAGTCATGATGCACCAGAATTCCAGCCTTATGATGATGATCCAAAAGGCCCAAACCTACTTGTAGAAGAAGAAACTGAGACTGTAAACATTGGCACTGGGGAAGATGTCAAAGAAGTACGAATAAGTGCCAAACTCACAACACAGACTCAAGCAGAACTTGTTGAATTCCTTCGAGAATATGCAGATATCTTCGCCTAGAGTTACGATGACATGGTTGGGCTAGACGTTGAGGTAGTGGTACATACATTACCACTTAAACTTGATGTCAAGCCAGTTAAACAGAAATTGCGTAGATGGCGATCGCAGTGGTTGTTAAAATTGAAGGAGGAAATAATGAAACAACACAAAGTTAACTTTCTAAAGGTCGTCCTTTGCCCAGAATGATTAGCAAATGTGGTTCCAGTACCTAAGAAAGATGGTCGGGTCTGAATGTGTATTGATTACAGGGACCTAAACAAAGCAAGCCCAAAGGATGATTTCCCACTCCCACACATTGATGTGTTGGTAGACAATACTGCAGGACACAAAATGTTGTCATTCATGGATGGATTCTCAGGATACAATCAAATCCGAATGGCAGAAGAGGATATGGAGAAAACGTCCTTTATTACCCCATGGGGAGTGTTCTACTACAGAGTTATGCCGTTTGGGCTCAAGAATGCCGGGGCCACATATCAGACGACAATGACAGCTTTATTCCACGATCTCATGCACTAAGACATCAAGGTTTACGTGGATGATATGATTGCTAAGTCGAGAGAGCTTGAAGAACACATTGCTTGTTTGAGGAAGCTCTTTAACCGCCTGCAAAAATATAAGCTGCGGTTGAACCCCAACAAATGTGTATTTGGTGTGTCATCAGGCAAGCTACTGGGCTACATCATTAGTCAAAGAGGAATCAAGGTAGATCCGATCAAGGCTAAAGCCATCATTGAGATGCCTCCCCCTACAATAGAGAAAGAAGTCTGATGGTCGCTGGGGCGGTTGCAGTATATCAGTCGATTCATTGCCCAGCTGACACCAATTTGTGAGCCGATCTTCAAGCTCCTGAGGAAGAACGCATAGATCCACTGGAGTGAGGAGTGCTAGGAAGCATTAGACAAAATCAAGAAACTCTTGGTAAGACCACCAGTCTTAGTTCCTCCGACACCAGGACGTCCCATGTTGCTTTATTTGTTAGTAACACAGCATTCAATGGGTGCAGTCTTGGGTCAGCATGATGAAACAGATCGTAGGGTGAGGGCCGTTTATTATCTAAGTAAAAAGTTCAATGATTTTGAAGTTAAGTATACTGCAATCGAGAAAGCTTGCTTGTTCCTCGTTTGGGCCACATAGCGCTTAAGGCACTATATGATGGCATATCAAGTTCTATTACTGTGCCGACATGATCCAATGAAATATCTGTTTCAGAAACCTGCACTAGTGGGTAGATGTGTCAAGTGGCCAGTGCTCTTATCTCAGTTTGATATCACTTTTGTCACTCAGAAGTCGATGAAAGGACAGGTTGTGGTGGATCGTTTAGCAGAGTTACCCTTGCCAGAGTACCAACCCCTGTAGACTTAGTTCCCTGATGAGGATATATTGTTCGCCATGGAAGAGGAAGAGTCAGTAGACCCTTGAGATAAAGATCAGTGGCAGCTTTACTTTGATGACGTAGTTAACAGGAGAGGCATGGGTATTAGTGTGGTGCTGGAAACTCCACAGGGCCAAATGATCCCGCTTGCTCAAAAGTTAACCTTTGTGTGCACCAATAATGTGGCAGAGTACGAGGCATGTATTCTTAGCTTACGGGCTACATTTGAACATGGTGCACGGAAACTACATGTGCATGGCGATGCCATGTTAGTTATCTCATAAGTTAATGGAAACTAGAGAACCAAGGACCTGAAATTGGTTCCATACCACAACCATCTCTTAAAGCTGATGGCCAAGTTTAAGGAGATACGCTTTTCCTTTATGAACAGGGCCAAGAATGCTTACGTCGATGCACTAGCCACTCTTGCGTCCTGGTTATCCATACTAGAGGATGACACAATGAAAGTGTCAATGGCATGCACAGACCAGCCGGCACACTACATGAACATAGAAGAAGTAAATTCCACATTAGAGCTCCCATGGTATCATGACATCAGAGCCTACCTGGAAATCGGGAGTCACCATCCAGATGCATCAGCGGCAGATAGAAAAACCATGGTCCAACTGGCCTCAAAGTAAGTGCTTGGAGCAAGTCACTTGCACAGGAGGTCTTACAATCAGATGCATCTACACTGTCTTGATAAAAAGGAGGCTGATACAGTAATGTTGCAAGTGCATGCAGGGACATGCGGACCTCACATGAATGAGGTATTATTGGCCAAGAAAATAATGTTACAAGGGTATTTCTGGTCAACCATGGAGACAGACTGCTGTCCGTTTGTGCAAAGATGTCATAACTGTCAAGTCCATGGCAACTTTATTCATGCACCACCACAGCATGTCGTCGCCCTGGCCTTTCTCAACATGGGGAATAGACATTATCGGAGCTATCCACCCAGTAGCTTCCAATGGACATCAGTACGTCTTAGTAGCAATAGATTATTTTACAAAATGGGTGGAGGCAGCTTCTTACAAGATAGTGACCACCTCCATTACTGAAAAGTTCATCAGGAACAATATCATTACTCGGTACGGGGTCCCGCATTCAATCATTTCTGATAATGGGACAAATTTCACAGCCGAAAAGGTTGAGGATTTCCTACAGGAGTTCCATATCAGGCATCACAGGTCCTCCCCGTACCATCCTTGGATGAATGGTGTAGTGGAATCCACCAATAAGAATCTAACCAAGATTCTTAAAAAGATGGCGGAAACACATAAGGACTGGCATGACAAGCTCCCATACGCTCTGTGGGCTTATAGAACATCAGTCCGGACTTCAACAGGAGCAACTCCATATTCTTTGGTATATGGCATGGAAGCAGTCCTACCAATAGAGGTGGAGATACCGTCGCTCAGAGTCCTGAAAGAGGCAGAGCTGGAGGAGGCGAAGTGGATTGAGGACCGCCTTGTTCAACTGAACTTGAGAGATGAGCATCGATTGCAAGCTATGCATCATGCACAATGCTATCAGAAACGCATGGCCAGAGCTTATCAGAAGAAGGTCCGACCAAGAATCTTTTTGCCAGGGGACCTAGTCTTGAGAGCAATACATCTCCTTGATAGTCGTGGCAAGTTCCGGCACAACTGGAGTGGACCATTCGTGGTCAAGCATGTCTACTCTGGAGGAGCTGTCATCCTTGAGGACATGGACTGCATCGAACAGTCAGAGCCAGTTAATTCATGCTACCTGAAAAAGTACTATCAGTGATCATAAACAATGTGTCCTTACTCTACGACACTGACACTTTCCTCCATGCCTACATAAATTCATGTTCTTTCTACATCCATGTACCTTGCATCACAGCACATACTAACCCCCATTCAGTATATGCATATATAGGCTGATGATTGTTTTCATCATCACATGCATGGATCTTAGCCCTATGATGATAAGTAGAATAAGCCTGCCAATGTTGGGAATGTGTAGCACCTCTTCAGGTAGATACTATTCAGGTAGTCTAGGGAGTGAGGGAGCCACCTTCCATTGTGAACTGGGCGAAGTATCCAAGCCGCTCAAGGACCCTACACCTCCGAGAGGGAGATAAAATGTTAGGGGTGAGAATGAGTGCGTGAGAAATAAAACAAATATATATATCTGTGAAAGGGCATAAAAGAATTAGAAGACAGAAGTCGTAGATAGAAGTCAGTCCTAAAGAGAGAGACATGACGGGTAGCACTGTCCCTCCAATTTATCTTGGAGAGGAGTCAGAGTGAATACCTGGAAGGCATGTTCCAAAAGGGCCTAGCCAACCCTTTAAACAGCAGCAGCTCCTCATCATAGACCAGGTACCTATAACCTCCAAGCCAAGGATAGGGTGAACCCACATGCCTATTGGGGAGAATGAATAAAAATGAATAGAATAAAAAAGTAGGGGCATGGTCCAGTGAGTTTGGAACGGAGCCCAGGACACCATATCGCATTTCCAAAGAGCCACCAAGAAAACTAGGGGCTTGGATAGAGTCTCATGAGGTTTGGAGTTACCATTCCCTTGCATACTTGGCAATAAGCATCCCAATGCTGAGGGTGCCAATAAGATCCCATAAATCATTCAACATGCATGCATTTTTTTCTACAAACATCATCTTAGAAGCTTCGTAGAGTATTATCTGGTTCTCATAGCTATGGTATGATAACAACTCTCAGTTTAAGAGAATTAGGAGGACATCGCCTAAACTAGGGGCATGTAAGCTGCTCTTATTAGTTAAGGCCATTTATGTCAAACCAGGGGCATGTCAGTTGTCTTATGGTTAGACACACTAAGCCAGTACTCAACTAGGGGCATGTAAGCTGCTCTGTCTGGTTAAGAGGCACCCATGTCAAACCAGGGGCATGTCAGCTGTCCTATGTTTAGACGCATTGAGCCAATGCTTGACTAGGGGCATGTCAGCTGCTCAACAGGTCGAGGATGCCAGTAATCTACCGTGAGGCACAATCATCAAACAATCCTGATCCCACGTGTTTGATGGTTATATCTCATTACTTGGGTACCTGGTCAAAACCAGTTGGTAACCAGGGTCTTCCCACAGGGTTGTGCACAAGATTTAGTCTATTCAACAACTCTTTGTTTAGTCAGTTGTAGTTTTCAGCTTTCAGCCAGTTTCTCTAATTCTTCCAATACTATGGCGCTGCATCTTTTATCTGTCTACTTTGGATTTGCTAAGTGTTATTGAACGAAGTGAAGTTGAAATCTTTTTCTAAAACAATGTTTTAAGCATGTCCTGCAGGAGATTGTTTGCCCTTTCTGGGGAGGCTTGAGTCAAGGAAAGCTGAAATGCCTTACAGATCATGGGTTTCCTTACAATGTTTGTGCCCACACACTGCTCAGATGTTCTCCAAGCATGGATCAGGCAGTTGACAGAAAGTGATCGCGACTAGCTACGGATTTAGGGGATCTCTTCAAAGCTTCTGGATATCGCGAAGGTGGAGGTTTCTCGATACTTCCTGTGTGTAGTTGCCCACTTTTGGAAGTCGGCTCATCATGTATTCCACTTTGGGAGAATCGAATTGACCCCAACCTTGGAGGAGGTCCACAAAATAGGTTATCTACAGAGGTTCCTGGGACCCACTATGTTTATGTGGTGCGACAGGTATTCCTCAGTCTTGAGTGAGCTAACTGGCCTATCAACCAATGATAGTGATCGTCAGCTCTTCTGTTCAGACGGACATTCTCCCATGTTGCAGCTAGCTTACTTTGATAAAGTAGCCGTAATGCGCACCTCCCTGGGTGACGAGCTATGGTTGAAATGCTTTGTTGTCCGTTTCCTAGGGGAATTGATTTTCAACCGTGGTCAGGTGGTTGTAAACATTGAAGTCACTGAGATTGCTTTGGCAGTTGTCACCCATCAGATAGATTTAGCCCCTGTCATTTTGGTAGAAACTTACTGGGCTCTGGACCTATCACTGCGGTGCTGTCGGCACTTTTATGGCTGTGGACCTTTTGTGCAGGTATGGCTGGCTGCACATCTGGGTGTAAGAGTCTTACACCTGCAATGATAAGCCTTCAAATCCTACTGTCAAAGCGACCATGTGCGCACGCTCACCTCAGTTCGAAAGGAGTACAAGCACTTAGAAAGCTTGACAGAACAGAAAATCATCTGGTGCATTATTCCTTCGGCTACTCATAATATTTGAGGCCTTCTTCAACACAACCGACATGTAGCTTATCATCCTGCCGAGGTTGACTGGTGGAGTTGAATATCACCCAATCCGTGTGATGCGGCAGTTTAGTTACCAACAAGATTCCTTTGTTCAGGGGCAAATGCCAGCACAGTTCCGAGAATACCCCCTGAGCTCCTACACTATGACTAAGGAGATATCTCGCTTGCTCAGTGGCTCCATACGATCGAGGGATCTTACAGTCATAGAGGGGAAGAGTTGCACAGTAGATTACGAAGCTGAAGTCTTTGAGGCCTAGCCAATCTACACCGTTGCACCGAGCCATACGCTCTTTACTAAAGCCTCGGGCTCCAAGAGATCCAGGGATGACGTAGTTTCTTAACATTCATGTCATGTTACAGGTTCCTTGCAAGTGATCACTTCATTGACTCTAGTAATAAAGTTCATCAGAATAGTTATGGCTGGTTTGTTTGATTGCTTATGGATGATGCGGAACAGAAATCGCCATCGCGACAACATGTGCTTAACTGGTTTAGGATTCAGCTCTCTTCCGCCTGTCGGCTTGGTGCTGGGGGCCACCATGATAATAGTCGAGAATCTCATTTTATTGCCCAAGCCTGGACGAATGAAGTCTTCACAAACTTCTGTACCAGGTAGGGTGGAATTCCCCCTTGCCTTTGAATTTCGATCATAACAGACGGATTCAAGGCCACCCTTTTCCATCATTTCTAGACTAACGGTTGGAGTCTAGATGTTCCCATCCAAGGTTCGGTCCATTCGGACGAATCCTGGTGCACCCCTTTCGCCTTTGAATTCCAATCCTAACAGATGGATTCAAGGCCTCCCTTTTCAATCATTTCTAGACTAACGGTCGGAGTCTAGATGTTCCCATCCAAAGTTCGGTTCGTTCGGACGAATCCTGGTGCCACCCCTTTCACCTTCGAATTCCGATCCTAACAGACGGATTCAAGGCCTCCCTTTTCCACCTTTTCTAGACTACCGGTCGGAGTCTAGATGTTCTCATCCACGGTTCGGTCCATTCGGAGGAATCCTGGTGGCACCCCATTCGCCTTTGAATTCTGATCCAGACGGACGGATTCAAGGCCTCCCTTTTCCATATTTTCTAGACTACCGGTCGGAGTGTAGGATTACCCATCCAAGGTTCACTCCATTCAGACGAACCCTGGTGCCACCACTTCCACCATTGTATTCTGATCCTGACGGACGAAATCAAGGCCACCCTTTTCCAACTTTTCTAGACTATCGGTCGGAGTCTAGATGTTCCAATCAAAGGTTCGGTCCGTTTGGACGAATCCCGGTGGCACCCCTTTCGCCTTTGAATTCTGATATTGACGGACGGATTCAAGGCCATCCCTTTTCCATCTTTTCTAGACTACCGGTCGGTGTCTAGATGTTCCCATCCAAGGTTTGATCTGTTCAAACAAATCCGGGTACCACCCCTTTCACCTTTGAATTCCGATCCTGATGGACAGATTCAAGGCCTCCCATTTCCATCTTTTCAAGACTATCGATCGAAGTCTAGATGTTCCCATCCAAGGTTCGGTTCGTTCAGATGATTCCTGGTGCCACCCCTTTTGCCTTTGAATTCCGATCCTAACAAACGGATTGAAGGCCTCCCTTTTCCATCTTTTCTAGACTACCGTCGGAGTCTAGATGTTCCCATCCAAGGTTCTGTCCATTCGAATGAATCCTGGTGCCACCCCTTTCGCCTATGAATTTTGATCCTGACGGATGGATTCAAGGCCTCCCTTTTCCATCATTTCTTGACTACCGGTCAGAGTCTAGATGTTCCCATCCTAGGATAAGACTGTTCGGACGAATCCTGTTTCCACCCCTCTGGCCCTTGAATTCTGATCCTGACGAATGCACTCAAGGCCTCCCTTTTCTATCTTTTCTAAACTATCGGTCAGACTCTAGATGTTCCCTACCAAGGTTCTATCCGTTCGGACGAATACTGCTGCCACCACTTTCACCATTGAATTCCGATCCTGACAGACGAATTCAAGGACCTCCCATTTCCATCTTTTCCAGACTACCGGTCAGAGTCTAGATGTTCCCATCCAAGATTTGGTCCGTTCGGACAAATCCAGGTGCCACACTTCTGGCCTTTGAATTTCGTTCCTGAAAGACGAATTCAAGGTCTCCCTTTCCATCTTTTCTAGACTACCGGTCGGAGTCTAGATGTTCCTAGTGCCACCCCTTTCGCCTTTGAATTCCGATCCTGACGGATGGATTCAAGGCCTCACTTTTCCAACTTTTTTAGATTACTTGTCGAAGTCTAGATGATCCTATCCATGGTTCGATCCGTTCGGACGAATCCTGGTGTCACCCTGTAGACACCTCAAATTTCCAATTTTGCAGGATGAGGATCTGGTGGCTAAGCTTGAACCTTGGTTGAGCCCATTTGGGCCCACAAACCCTCATTAGGCCATTTAATTCATGGAAACCCAATTGGGTTCAGGAAGGCCCATATAGGCCCACTAAACCCTGAATGAGCCCATTTGGGCCCATTACACCATTTCAAGCCTATTTGACTTCATGCAAGCCTATTTGAGCCCATCTAGCCTCTTTGGACCAAATCAGCCCTAATTGGGCCCATGCGGGCCCACAAGGCCCGCATACGTCCATTTAGCCCAATTTGAGCCTGTTCGGGTCCACAAGTCCATTCTAGGCCCATTTGACTCTCATTCAACTTTGACTGGGCCCATTTGGTCCATTTGGATCCACCTAAACCCATTTAAGCCCATGGGACCCACAAGGCCCATGAAGCCCGTTCAGGCTCGCACAAGCCCGCATAGGCCCATGGAGGCCCATGAAACCCACAATGGCCATAATGGATTAACCTACATTTCCTCTTACTTGATTTACCAAAGTTTAGCCTTTTTCTCAAAAATCAAACCAATTTCCATCAATTACCAAAGTTTCTCTTTACAAAATAATCAAAATTTCACAACTCAACCCACTGAACCCATTTCTTCTTCACTTGGTCAGCCAGCCACGAAATTCACCTCCAATTCAGCAAC
>JAMKQA010003414.1:0-13246 GCA_024699735.1 Posidonia australis
TTGACCAGTGAATTTCGAGGACGAAATTCTTTTGAGGGGGGAAGGATGTAACATCTGTGCTTGGATTTTTCCATTTTGATATAAACCATGGATTTCTTGTAATTATCTGGTTATGGTTTATTAATGGTAAATCCAATTTGTGTTTGTTGGTTGTGGGTTCCCTCTGTGTTCTGTGTTTTGGTTTCTCCCCTATGGTGTGTCTTCTGTGGCCAGTGGGTCGGTTCTGCTTTGAGAACCATGCTTGTGGTGGACCCACTTGGGCTTGGGCTCTGACTTGGTCAAGAGCTAGTTGTGCGGGAGGTGCCTCCGACCCGTCTTCTCCGCAACCGTGACGAACCTACAAGCCTCGTGAGCTAGCAGGGGAGGACTTCCCAATCCATCCCCTCCACTCAGAGCTACGAGCAGCTGAGGAGCGTCGGCAGGATTCCGGGGAGGCTGGCATGGCGGGGAGCTTTAAGGGGAGGTGCTTGGCTTGGGGGAGAGGCAGAGAAGTTGAGAGGGAGCGAGAGAAGTGGGTGGTTGCTGCAGAGGCGTCACGCGTCTGGAGAGCTCGCATGAGTGTGGGGAGGTTGGGTTGGTTCCGTGCACCAACGGAGGAGGGTACGCGAGGCTCGCCGGAGCCAGGTACGCGTTCCCATCCCTTCTTCTCTTCCATTTGCAGCACATGCCATTTTAGGGCAAAGAACATGTTTTAATGCATGAAAATGATGTTTAAATCATGATAAAATGTGGAAATGATGTGAATGAGTTGAATAGCATGTTTAGGATGTTATCATGCTATTTTATGGGGCTTTTTGTGTGAATTTTGTGGATATTGTAGAAGCATGCTATAGTGGTGATTTTTGAGCTCCATGACTTTGTGATTTTCGTTAGAATAGCATGCTTAGTGGATTTGTGATTTGTTTGAGGGGTTTTGAAGTAGACTTGGAGGTCTACACTCCATGTTTTATTGGAAATTTATGGTGTTTGTTTGGAGGGTCCATTTCCTACTCCCACTTGGGGAAGAAAAGGATGACGATGGTTGGGGAGTTTTCTGCAACGGCAAAAAACGGTATGCCGAATTGGTTTCGGCATACTGAAATGCTCCCAGGTAGTTCCCTGGATCACTGATTCGGACAACCGAAATGTTTCGATCGACCGAATCAGGGGATTTCGGACGACCGAATGATTTCGGTCGACCGTTTTAGTGGGGGACTGGTTTATCTGTCAGGGTTTCGGAATGCCGAAATGTCTCGGTCGACCGAATCAGGGGATTTCGGTCGACCGGAACAAAAAACGGTATGTCGTTTTTGAGCCCAGAATTGTATTGATTAATGAAAAATAAATGATGATTAAATGCATGATAAATACATGATAAATGTATGGAATGCGTGAAGATTTCATGGAATGAGATGCATGTTGCTAAGTTAATTTTAATGATGTTTTCTATGAAAGATAGAAAATATGGCATGTGTATTATTGTGGACCCAGTAAGGGGTGATAATGCATGGTATGATAGACCATGAAAGGATGTGTAGGCTTAAGGACCGCAGGTAATGGTTTGATAATTAATGCATGTGATTGCAAGAATTTTTATGAATAAAAATGAGGTTTTATGGATGTTTTGCAAAGAAAATTGCATATGGTTTTAAAGAAATGAGTGAAAGAGATTCGTAGGAACCACAAGGGAACTAGGACTTGCCGACGAGGTAGTGTGACCTCAAGATAGGTCGGGGACGTGTCCTTGGTGAGTGTGGTTGCCGAGTGTGTGGTCCGGGGTAGGAACCTCGAGACTGTGGGGGTACTGTAGGCCCCGGGGTGAAAGAGACCCGGACTACCCTTAGTGCCGGTGCTGTACGGGGCTGGGGTTAGAGTCCTTAGTTACTCGGGCACCAGGGCGTCCCTAGGACGTACTCCTTGCTTGTACCAGTGAGGGTACATTTTAAGGCTGCGGCTAGGGTGGTTGAACTCCAGTATGGGGTGGTTCACCGCGGCATGGCAGTGTGGGTGTTGTGACATGGAATCCACACCAGTTGCTTAAGGCCAGGTCGATCGCCTGTGGCCAGGTTGATACGACCAGATATGGAATGGAAATGTGGATTTATGTGTGAACTAGTTTCTAGCCCGGTATTGTGGCAAATTGTGCCTATGGTTTTTAAATGATGTTTTGGGCTAGGAAACTAGATGAAATGATTGATTTTCTCCAATGTTGAGAATAAAGGCTTTGAAAGAGCATGAGATTTTGAAAAGAAAAGAAAAGTATGAAAAGCCATTGCTTTACGTGTTTTGAGAATTGCATATAAAGGTTTTTGGAAATGATGCTTTCTAGCAAGGTTTTCTGTGCTTTTAGTGTTGTTTTGGGGCGCGTACAGGGTGGCATTCTTGTCACTCACGCGTGTTTTCTTGTCCCCTTGTTTTCAGATGTTGTGCTGTAGGAGCAGTCTACCCTAATGCATCTTCTGGAGCCACACTTGCCGCACACAGGTCTGGGTAATTAGTTTTATTTGCGTTATTTTGCTGCCTAGTTGCTTTTAATTGCATTTGGGTAGTTCTCGTACTGTTGTGTAGCACTGGGGTGTTACAGGTGTAGACCTCCATGTCTACTTCAAAACCCCTCAATCAAAACATGAATCCATTAAGCAGGCTATTCCATGGAATTTCACAAAGGCATAAGACTCATATGGACATCACTGTAGCATGCTTCACAACAATTAGCAAAATCTCACGAATCAACCACGAATTAGTATCATATCACAACAAACACATGATTCAACACCTTCCCAACATTTCCCATATTTTTGCATGATTTTAGCAGCATTATCCATGATTCTATCCTTTAACCTAAGCAGGTCTCAACTGATGGAGGAAAACGGAAGGGGAAACAGAAGGGGAACGCGTACCTGGCTTCGAAGAGCCTCGCGTGCCCTCAAGCTCCGGCAGTGCATGACACCAGCCTTCCCCCACACTCACGCGATCTCCTCCGGCGCGTGACCTTTGCTCAGCCTCCGCACTCCCTCTCGCCCTCTCTCTGGTTTCTCCGCTCCTCCCCCATGCATCACACCTCCATTAAAAGCCACCGTCGTGCCTGCCATCCCCAGGATTCTACTGGCCTCCTGCCAGCCTCCCTGCCGTCGAAGGGACGGGACGAGCAACCCTCCCTGCCAAGCCTCACGAGTAGGAGGACAGTTTCGTGGTCACGGGGAAGAACGGGCGGCTCAAGTCACATGGGGGTTGGGCTCCTTTGACCAGGTCCAACCTCAAATAGGTCTCACCCCCCAAACTTGGGTCCCAATTGCACAACAGACCCACAAACCAAAGAAGTCACACCACAAAGGAGAAATCAGGGGCACAGAACACTGGGAGAGACCATAGCCAACAGACACAACCTGGATTTACCGATAATAAACCACACACAATAAACACAAGAAATTCCATGGTTTCTATTAAATTGAAAATCAGGCATAGATGTTACACTACTTGTATGACAGCCCATGTTTAAAAATGGTATAAATGCCCACATCTAATGTTAATATGTCCACATTAACTAACGTAGCAGTTATTATGTTGTTATTAAATGTAAATAATAAATGTCTACATTGTAACATTCACAATAATTGCACATGTAAAAAAGAAGCAGTCTTCATCAAAACAAAGGTCACTAACTTGGGCCACAAAAAAAAGTATTAGCCATGTGAAAGAGAAGCAGCCTTTCTTCATCAAAACCAAGGCCACTAACTTGGGCCACGAAAAAAGTATTGCTGATTCAATAATACATGCAATTAACCATATTTAAAAATCTCAAATATTAAAACTAAAATAGTAAAGCGTAGTAACATTAAAAATAAAATAGGGA
Organism: Posidonia australis; assembly: GCA_024699735.1. Lineage (NCBI taxonomy): Eukaryota > Viridiplantae > Streptophyta > Magnoliopsida > Alismatales > Posidoniaceae > Posidonia > Posidonia australis. The sequence goes on from JAMKQA010003414.1 coordinate 3,833, forward strand.
AAGTAGCAAACCAAAAAAGAAAATAAAAAAAAATGTAACACTAAAAGAAAAAGAAGTGTGAAGTTAAAACTGAAACTAAAACTAAAACTAAAAAACAAAATATCACGAATAAAAAAAAACAAGGATTTCTATTGGAACACAAAAAATGATCAGTAATAAAACAATTATTATAAAGTCATAAGTTTCAACTTTATTAGCAATGCCTATAACTAGATTTTAATTTAATATATTTATTATGTTGTCATGTGAGCCATAGATATCTATCACTACCACTATTATCATTGATATTTTTGTAAGAATGTTGGTGAGACAACTTGCATGACAACCTATGTTTCAAAATGGTATAAATACCCACATTTAATTTTAATATGTTCACATTAACTAACTTAGTGGTTATTACGTTATTAAATGTAAACAATAAATGTCCATATTGTAACAGTAACATATAGAGTTTTAATGTGTGTGGAATATCAAAAGACACACATGAATCTTCCAACAGTAATACTTGTTGGGAACATAAGTGTAATGGATATCAAGTCATTTAACAAGTAACATGTGTTTTGTCCAACATGTAACAGTAACAGTAACACTTCATGATTACGAGTGCAAGCATCCAACGTCAACTTTATTGGGAAAATAAATATGGCCAACTACATCACTTGAGACAATGTGCAAATCTACATCAAATCCAAGAAAAAATAAATCTGTAGTAATAAACAATTCTTTATACAACAATACAACCAACAACACATGAAAAAAAAATATTAAAAACAGAAACAAATCTAAGCCATTCGAAAGAAAATGGACAATAGTAGATGATGGGCTTCACATTCTAAAAATGTGGCCGAGCTGCATCTGATAATTTGCCTATATATATGTATATTTTTATATAGAGTCATTACCAGATGAGGCCTGGCCTCACTTTTGTATATGAGGCCCAAAATCCTAACCGTTGATCTTAAATGAGATGTTTAGATCTTAACCGTTAAAAAAATTTCATTGGAAAGCAACAAAGACATGTCATCAAGCTGGAACAATTTCCAAAAATCATCGTAAAGTGTTACGCATTGATTTTGTTCATACAAAACGAAAAAAAAGTAATTGTGTTGTCAGTATGTCTTCTCATGTTCTATCATCACAACAAGACTTACATTTCAAACACTAAGAGGTGAAAAAGAATTGCTCCAATACTACTTCTTCATCTTCCACAGAGAGAGAGAGAGAGGAGACTGCCACATCAGCTTCTTCCATGGAGAGAGAGAGGGGGGACGAGGAGTTACTCCGCCATCGGCTGCTTACTCGATGCCTACACCGACAAGTACGTCCAGCTCAACCGAGGGAATTTGAGAGGCAGAGATTGCAAAGTGCTAAGTGCTTACTCGATGCCTACACCGACAAGTACGTCCAACTCCTAGTTTTTCCCTTGTAGTGTGACTTCTTTGGCTTGTGGGTCTGTGATGCAATTGTGATCTATGTATGGGGGTGAGACCCACTTGGATTTGAGCTTGGACCTGGTCAAGAGCCCAACCATGCTCGTGACTCTCCTTGCCTTTCTTCTCTGTGCCCGTGACCTACGACCGGTCCTCTCCTATGCGTAAGGACTAGCGGGAGGGCTACTCGTCCCATCCCCTCCGGAGCAGAGAGGCTGGCGGCTGACCGGCGGGATCCGAGGGATGGCAAGCGCGGTGGTGGCTTTAAAGGGAGGCATGTAGTGCGGGGGTGAGTAGGAGAAACCAGATAGAGGGAGAGATTGAGTGTGGAGGCTGAGGGGAGGCAGCGTGCCAGAGGAAAGTGTGTGAGCAGGGGTAGGCCGGTGTCATGCATCGCCGGATCTCGAGGGCACGAGAGGCTTGTCGGAGCCAGGTACGCTTTCCCCCATCGTTTCCCTTTCCTTGTTGTGGCATGTTTAGGTTAAGGGATAATCGAGGATAATGATGTTAAAATCATTCAAAAATAGTAAAATTGTTGAGAATGAGATGAATAATGTGTTTATGATGATATCATGTTGATTCATGGGTGTTTCGTGGGATTTTCGTTGGTATTCTTGATGCATGCTACAGTGACGCCATATTAGTCTCATGCCATTGTGAATTTCCGTAGAACAGCATGCTTAATGGTTTTATGTTTGGATTGATGGGTTTTGAAGTAGACTTGGAGGTCTACACCTCATGTTTTGCTTGTAATTTTTGTGGTGTTTTAGAGGGGTTCGCTCCTTACTCCCACTTTGGGGAGAAGAGACGACGGAGGCAGGGGAGGTTTTCTGCAATCGCAGAGAACGGTATGCCGAACTCGGTTCGGTATGCTGAAATGCTCCAAGGTGGTTCCCTAGGCCACTGATTTGGATGACCGGGGAAAATTCGATCCACCGAATCTGGGGATTTCGGACCATCGGATGATTTCGGTCGACCGTTCTAGCAGAGGACTAATAAAACTGATAGGGATTCGGAATACTGAAAGATTTTGGTCGACCTAATCAAGGATTTTCGGTCGACCGGGACCCTATTCCATATGTCGAATCAGGACCCAGGACTATATTGAGAAATGCTTTGTTAAATGTTGATAAATTTGGATAAATGCATGATAAAGGCATGAGATGCATGGAAATGATTTATGAAATATTGCATGTGAACATGTTGTTTTAATGATACTTTCCATGAACTGTGAAACATGATTTATATGGATTAATGTAGACCCATGTGCGGGGTAATGGCATGGTATAATTACCATGAATGAATGATTGGGGTTCCTTTTGAACCATAAATGATAATGTGACGCACAATGCGTGGGATTTATAAATAGTTTTATGAATGAAAAGAACGGTTTTGTCAAATGTTTTGAAAAGAGAAACTGCATATGGTTTTAAAGAGATTTATGAAATTGTAGGAACCACAGCTAGACCAAGGCTTGCCGACAGGGGTAGTGAGACCTCTAGAGATGTCGAGGATGTGTCCTTGGTTGTGGTTGCCGAGTTTACGGTCCGGGGTAGGAGTTTCGAGACTGTGGTGGTATTGTAGGACCCGGGGTATGGTATACCCAGACTACCCTCAGTGTCGGTGCTGGACGGGTATAGGATTAGAGTCCCCAAGTGCTCGGGCACTAGGGCGTCGTGAGGACGCACACTGTGCTTGTACCAGTGAGGGTACATTTGAGGCTACGACTGGGGCTGTTGAACTCCAGCGTGGGGTGGTTCACCGCGGCACTGCAGCATGGGTGTGGTGACATGGATTCCTCACCAGTTGCTTGAGGCCAGGTCGATCGCCTGTGGTAGGGTGATGCGACCAGTTTTGAGATAAGAATTGTGGATTTGTGTGTTGGACTAGTTCCTAGCCTTGATTTGTGATAAATTGTGTTAATGGCTTAAATGATGCAATGGTTTGCTTTCCTTGAGTCGTGTATAAAGATTTATTAATGATCATGAGATTTTGAAAGAAAAAAAAAGAAAGTCACGAAATGACATCTTTTTCGAAATCTTTCTAACTGCATGTGTGGGTTTTGGCGATTGTGGTTTTCTTGAGACTTTTTGGCAGTGTTTCGTAGATTTTGTCGCTATTATGGGGCGCATATTGGGTGACATTCCTATCACTCATGCGTGTTTTCCTTCTTCCCTTGTTTTAGGTGCTTAGGAGTTGGTGCAGTCTAGTCTGGTGCATCCCTTTCGAGCCACTTTTGCCGCACACAGGTATGGGTGTTTAGTTTATTTATTTAATTATGTCATTTAGACTCTTTTAGCCGTTTATGGTTAGTTCTTGTACTATTGTGTAGCACAGGGGTGTTACAGAGTGGTATCAGAGCCTAGGTTCACTAAGTGCACCAACTTAGGGTGTCCAACATTGTGGCTTTAGTTAGACTGCTCGATTTGCATGGGATCGTAGCACCTGATTTGTTTGTTTGCTTGCTTGTTGGTTTGTTTGTGGTGGCAGCAAGATGCTGCCTAGAGGTCGGGGCAGAGGCAGCACTCCCGCAGCTAGCTCTGGTGAAGAGCAGGATAGTGGTTGGGGAGGTCTTCGGCAGGAGCTGAACGACATGATGTAGGCTTTTGCTCAGACTTTCGGCAGGAACAACATAGATGGGACCAAGGTAGACCCCTGAATTAAGTAGTTCCGCCGATTAAGTCCACCGACTTTTGAGGGCAAGGGCAAGGCAGAAGATTGTGAGGCCTGGTTTCTCGATGTTGAGAAGGTCTTGGAAGGCATGAAGTGTCCAACTGAGAAGTGGGTCCGTTTGGCTACCTTTCAGTGTAAGGGAGATGTCGACCAGTGGTGGAGAGCTACCCGCCGTATGAAGTTCCCTAGCGCTGACCTGTTGATGATATCGTGGGAGGATTTCCGAGAAGCCTTCTACGAGAAGTACTTTCCAGTATATGAACGGGATCGATAGGACAGGGAATTTAGAAACCTGAAGCCAAGTAGCATGATCGTAGCCAAATATGAGGCGGCCTTCACTAGATTGGAGCAGTTCTCACAAGCATTTGACACTAAGCAGTGCAAAGCCAAGAGGTTTGTGGAGGGATTGACTCCAGCACTCAGATCGAGGGTCTTAGGCTACGAGTACCCCACTTTGACCAGAGCAGTGGAATTGCCGACCCGTTACGAGGAGGACTGCAGGTTGTTCTTAGAAAATCACCCCAAGGGTAAGGGGAAGGCATTTGCTCCACGGTCTTTCACTTCTGGGAGGCAAAGCTCAGGCAGTTCTGGGAGCTCTGGGAGGAAAAGGAAGGAGCGCGCTGAGTCTGTTGCTAGGGAAGGAGCTAGATACAGTCAGCCTGGTTCGAGCAGTGGCCCGAAAAAGAAGAAATCCTGTTATATCTATGGACGACCCAGGCATGTAGCAACACAATGTTACCATGGACAGCGGAATACCGAGAAGATGGTCTGCTATAACTGTGGAAAGTTTGGGCACATTCAGCGAAATTGTCTTGATCCTGCAAGGCTAGCTTAGGACACAGTCAGCTAACTAAAGGGCAAGTGTTCTCCATATGTGCTCCTGATGTTGGGCCATCGGGGGATGTAGTGGAGGATAAGGAGTAGAGGCATGTTTGATTTCTAACCTTTCCCTTTTATGCAGTACTGTATCTAGTACTCTCCCTATGTGCTTGTTGTTGTTGTTTCTGTTGTTGTATTGTGTTGTTGTTGATGGATATTATGTGTTATCTAGGTTCCTTTCTAGTGGCTGACTGTATGGCTAGAGTCCTGTTTGACTTGGGGAGTTCCTTTTCTTTTATCTCTGAGTCCTTTGCTGTGGAGATTGGGGACCGACCAGCCAGATTGGCCTTCCATCTTGATGTGGTGACCCCTCTGGGAGAGCACAACTTGGCGTGGAAATATCTGTAGTCAGTCACTGTGAAGTTAGGGGACCAAGATTTTAGAGCCGGTCTGATTGTGATGGATATGCAGGAATATGACATCATCTTGGGGATGGATTGGTTAGCACAGCATTCAGCCATTATTGACTGTGCCAAGAGGAGAATCCTGGTCGAGTGTCAAGACAAAGGATGGTGTGCGATGCAAGGAACCAGGCCTGGAGAACAGAAGAAGATGATTTCTGCAATGAAAGCCTACCGCCACTTATCTAGGGGATGTATGGGATATTTGGCGAGTGTGACAGTGTCTTCTTCTCTAGTTCTGAGGGTGCAAAATATACTCGTGGTTAAGGAGTATCTTGATGTTTTTCCTGAGGACTTGCCTAGGATGCTGCCACACAGGGAAGTTGAGTTCCAGATCAACTTCGTGCCAGGATCTAGCTCCATTTCTAAGGTTCCTTACCAGATGGCGCTAGTAGAGTTGAGGGAGCTTAAGGAGCTGCTGGACAGAGGATTTATCAGACCAAGTGTGTCACCCTGGGGTGCACCGGTGCTGTTTGTGAAGAAGAATGATGGTTCACTCCGCCTTTGTATTGATTATCGGATGCTGAACCAGATCACAATCAAGAACAGATATCCTCTGCCTAGGATTGATGATTTGTTTGATCAGCTTTAGGGGGCTTCAGTCTTCTCAAAGATTGACTTGAGATCGGGGTATCACCAGCTACGGATCCGGGAAACTGACGTGTAGAAGAAAGCTTTTCGTACTCGGTATGGCCGCTACGAGTTTTTAGTTATGCCATTTGGGTTGACGAATGCACCAGCTGCTTTCATGGACTTGATGAATAGGGTGTTCAGACCCTACTTGGACTAATTTGTTGTGGTATTTGTTGATGACGTGCTGGTGTATTCCCCTGATGTGCAGACTCACCAGACACACTTGAGAATGGTGTTAGAGACTTTAAGGTAACACCAACTGTATGCGAAGTTCTCTAAGTGTGAGTTTTGGCTGGAAGTGGTCACATTCCATGGTCACATGATTTCAGGCAAGGGAATTAAAGTGGACCTAGCCAAGGTTGAGGCAGTTAGTAGTAGGGCCAGACCAAAGACCGTGATTGAGATCAGAAGCTTTTTGGGCTTGGATGGATATTATAGAAGGTTCATACAGGATTTCTCCAAAATTGAAGCACCTTTGACCAGATTGACAAAGAAGGAGGTTCCTTTCATTTGAGACTGGAAATGCGAGGAGGGCATCAATGAGTTGAAGACTCAACTGGTCACATCTCTAGTTCTGACTCTACCTTCGGGGAGTGGAGGCTTTGCAGTGTATTGTGATGCTTGTGGGAGAAGATTAGAATGTGTGCTAATGTAGCATGGATGAGTTGTGGCATGTGCCTCACGCCAACTGAAGAACCACGAAAGGAACTATCCCACTCATGACTTGGAGATGGCTGTAGTGGTGTTTGCTTTGAAAATTTGGAGACATTACCTGTATGGTGAGCAGATTGAGGTATTCACAGACCACTGGAGCTTAAAGTATATCTTCACTCAGAAGGATTTGAATCTGAGGCAGAGAAGATGGGTAGAATACCTCAAGGACTATGATTTTAGCCTATCCTACCATCCTGGGAAGGCTAATGTGGTCGCTGATGCGCTGAGTAGGCGCACTCACTTGATATCCGGTTTGATGATCAAGGAGTGGTGTATGCTAGAGGACTTGGTTGGATGCAGACCGTTGCGGCAGTGTCAGGGACCAGCTGGGGCTTAGGTAGCAAACATGTTTGTTCGCCCAAGGTTACTAGGAACTATTGTAGCTGCTTAGCAACTAGACCCCTTTTGTGCAGGAGATTTGGGCTAAGAAGGAGGTAGGAGAGGCGCCTCATTTCTCTGTTGGTGCAGATGGAGGACTCAGGTAAGATCTGTGCTTGTATATATGTGCCTCAGGTGGAGGATGTGAAACAAAGAGTACTTGATGAAGCCCATCGATCTAAGTATTCAATTCATCCCAGGAGCACCAAGATGTACAGGGATCTGAAGAGAAATTTTTGGTGGCCTGGAATGAAGAGAGAGATAGCTGAGCATGTGATGAAGTGTGCAACCTGCCAAATGGTGAAGATTGAACACTAGAAGCCTGGGGGAATGTTGCAACATCTGGATATTCCGGTGTGGAAATGGGAGCATGTATCCATGGACTTTGTGACAGGACTACCCAAGACAAGGAGAAAGAAGGACACCATCTGGGTGATCGTGGATCGTCTCACAAAGTCAGCACATTTCTTGCATATGAGGGTGAATCTCCCATTAGCTCAGTTGGCAGAGTTGTATTTGGCTGAGATAGTCCGACTGCATGGGGTGCCAGTGTCCATTGTGTCTGATAGGGACACTAGGTTCACATCAAGATTCTAGGGAGCATTGCAAGAGGCTTTTGGCACCATTTTGCATTTCAGTATGGCCTTCCATCCTTAGACAGACGGGCAGACTAAGAGGACTATCCAAACCTTAGAAGACATGTTGAGGGCTTGCACCTTGGACTTTAGGTGGAGCAGGGAAGATCATCTTCCGTTGATCGAGTTCGCCTACAACAGCAGCTACCATTCCAGCATAGGTATGGCACCGTATGAGGCGTTGTATGGCAGACCTTGTAGAACGCCTACCGGTTGGGATGAAGTAGGTGAGAGCTACATTGTGGACCTAGAGATTGTGCAGCAGTATGTAGAGAAGGTGGACCTAATCAGGAAGAGACTGGAGGCTGCACAGAGTAGGCAGAAGAGTTATGCTGATTGGAGGCACAGACCTTTGGAGTTTGAGGTTCGAGACTTCGTCATCCTTAAGGTGTCACCAACGAAAGGCATATTCAGATTTGGGAGGCGGGGAAAGTTGAGCCCCCACTACATTGGACCCTACAGGATAATCAGGAGAGTCGGGGAAGTTGCCTATCAGTTGGACTTGCCTCCAGAGTTCTCGAGCGTGCACAGTGTGTTCCACGTCTCGATGTTGAGGAAATGTTTGATCGCTGCATCCCAAGTGATTCCAGTTCAGCCAGAAGAGCTATAGGAAGATTTGACCATGGTGGAGGATGCTGTACAGATCCTTAATAGGAAGGAACAGATCCTCAGGAACAAGGTGATTCCTCTTGTGCTAGTCCAATGGCAGCACCATGGTGTTGAGGAAGCTACTTGGGAGCAAGAGGTGGACATGAAGTCTAAGTACCCCCATTTGTTTGATCAGTGAATTTCGAGGAAGAAATTCTTTTAAAGGGGGTATGATGTAACATTTGTGCCTGGTTTTTTCCATTTAATATAAACCATGGAATTTCTTGTAATTATTTGTGTATGGTTTATTAATGGTAAATCCAGTTTGTGTTTGTTGGCTGTGGGCTCCCTCTGTGTTTTGTGCCCTTGGTTTCTCCCCTATGGTGTGTTTTCTTTGGCTTGTGGATCTGTTCTGCATTGGGAACCGTGTTTGTGGTGGACCCACTTGGGCTTGGGCTTGGACTTGGTCAAAGGAGCCCAACCCCCATGTGGTGAGAGCCAACGGTGCCCGTGACCCGCACCCACTTTTCCGAATCTTGTGAAACCTAGTGGGGGAGAAGGCTGCTTGTTCCGTCCCTTCCGTCCAGAGCTACGCATAGCTGGTGGACGCCAGCGGGATTCCAGGATGGTAGGTGTCGGGGGTGTTAAGAGGAGGCGCAGTGGCTGTGTTGGGGAACGGCAGGCCATGGGAAGGAGAGTCTGGGGTGAGTTGCGTGCAAGAGGAACTTCGTGCCCAGAGGAGGTTGTGCGAGCTGAGGAGAGCTTGCATCAAGCCTCGTCGGAGCACATTGAGCACGTGTGGAGCTCACCAGTGCCAGGTACGCGTTCCCCCTTCCATTTCCTTCCTTGGTTGAGGCATGTTGGGTTTAGAGGGAAAATCATGGAGATTCATGTTAAAAATCATGCAAAAAAGAGGAAAATGTTGGGAATGAGAAGAATAATGTGATTATGTTGATATCATCTTGATTCGTGGGTGTTTTGTATGATTTTCGTGGGTATTCTTGAAGCATGCTACAGTGATTGTGTTTGGGCTTGATGCCTTTGTGATTTTTGTTAGAACAGCATGCTTAGCGGTTTTATGAT
>JAMKQA010003415.1:0-15359 GCA_024699735.1 Posidonia australis
TTGTATTAGCTACTTTTTTGTAAAAACTTTGAATGTGTAAAATCTTATGATGTATAATGGAATGAATTTTTTTTTTTATGAAATCTGTATATGTGGTGAATGTATTTGAATGTCATTGTAACAGGTATTTGAATGTTAATTCTATAATGTATTATTAATTTTTTTAACTACCCAGTATTAGCGAGGACATAGCGAGGACATTTCCTCGCAAAAATAATGATATTTAGCGAGCACTTAGCGAGCAATTTACGAGAAAATGTCCTCGCTAAAAATGGAACGATGATACAATCTCATTATATTTAGCAAGCACTTACCGAGGAGTTACGAGGAGTTACGAGGATACGGTGAGGACATTATGAGGAAATATTTCCTCGTAATTTCCTCGCTAAATTTACACGAGCACATTACGAGGACATATCCTCGCAATATTGATTTAACGAGTTACGTAGCTACAAGGATAATTATTCCTCGCAAAGTCCTCATTAAACTATCTAATGAGGATGTTGCGAGGACTTTGCGAGGAAGAGTGTCCTCACTAAATGTTGATTTTCTTGTAGTGTGTATGATCACATCAGTTTTCTTCATTTCTCCTAGTCTTAGTTGTTGATATACTAAATATGGTAACATATTAATGCTAGCCCTTAGATCTAGAAAGGCCTTATTAAACATGGTATTGCCTATGACACATGATATTATGGGAATTCTTGGATCTTTGTATTTCATAGGCAATTGGCTTGTCAAAATGGAGCTAACATTGGCTGCTAGGAAAGCTTTCATAGGTACTTTAGTTGGTCTTTTTTAGTGCACAAGCCCTTGAGATATTTAGCATATGTAGGGACTTGTTGGATTGCACTAGAAGGAGGATGTTTACCTTTACCTCTAAAAACTTCTAGAATTTTCTCCATTTGGGCAAATTCCTTTTTATTTTTGAGCCTCCTAGGAAATGGAGCAATAGATTTTTGGATAAGCTCAACAAGTGATTCAAAGGAAGGCCTAGGGTAGTTAGTGGGCTCTTTAGAATCGTTAGGCTCCTCAGATTGACCTGAGTGGATGGGTGAATTTGAGTCAAAAAATGAGTTCTTTTGAGTTTGCATGGCATGATTAGGGATGACGATGTAATTATCCACTTGTTTCCCAGATCTCAATGATATGACAACGTTGATCTGTTAACTTGATCATCTTGGATCACACGAGCTTGTTGTGGATTAAGATTTTGACCCTTAAGATTGGGTATAGGTTGACTGAGTAGGGTTTCTTTTTCTCTTTCTCCTACCAACATGATTAACTAACTCAATTGCATCTCAATTCGTACTATGGCTTGTGTGTTGGCAATTATATTGGTATTGGTTTGGGCATTGGCCTTGAGAACGGCCTCTACACCTTTCTCAAGAGTACTCAATCTTCTTTCAGTATCATGGAATCCTGGAGGGGGCATTGTGTTGTGGTCCTACATTAAGGCTTTATTGGACTGGTTGGTTGGGTCTAAAATGATTTCAATGTTGAGGTGAGCCTTGAGAAAAAAGAAACATGATTACCTCTGTGGTGAGGTTGCTGGTTCCCATAGAAATTCAGATGATTCCTCCATCCTAGATTATATATGGGGGCATATGAGTCATTTCTAGGTCTAGCAAAAGTGACATTAACTTGTTTTGGGTCAAAATCATGTTGGCCCATGAATGAAGGACATTCTTCCATCACATTACCCATCATGTGACATCAATTACACTTAGGAACCTGAGTGGACACTTGATTTACTTGGGCTCTCTTTTTTATTTCCAAAGCTTTTAGCCTACGAGCTTGCTTGTTGACCATAACATCAGTGACTATGGAAGATTTTATAAAATGGATGTTAGCTTTCGAAGGCGTGAGTTTATTAATTTGTTGATCAATTGTACTTTCCCATTGCATTGTTTTATTTGCTAGTTCTTCTTGAAAATCCCATGCATCATTCTCATTTTTCTTCATGAATCCTCCTTGACACATAGACTCAAACATGATCCTAGTTGAGATGTCTAAACCCTCATAAATGATTTGACATAATCTCCATTTCTCTATACCATTATGTTGACATTGAGCTAAGAGATTTTTAAACCTATCCAAATTTTTCCAGAAAGATTCACCAACTTTCTGCTTAGATGAATTGATTTCATTTTTTATTTTGATGGTTTAATGGATTGGATAGTACTTTTTAAGGAACAAAATGTCGAATTGAGTCCATGTGGTGATCGAATTAGTGGGTAGACTGTAAAGTCATTTTTTAGCATTGTTTTTTAATGCAAAAGGAATAAATCTTAACCGGACTGCATTATCAGGCAACTGCTGTAATTTCATCATACTACACACCTCCTCAAATTTGTTGATGAACTAGTAAGCATCTTTAGATTCTAGACCTGTGAAGCGAGGCAACTGACAATATAATTGGATTTGAGTTCAAACTTATTGTCATTAGTGTGTGGGAGTCTAACGCAAGATGATTGCGTAGTTCTTACTAGGTAACATCTAGCTTCTAAGGCTAGAGGTGGATTGTGTATTTCATTAACCATTTTAAATTCTTCAAGTTCAATATAGGTCAGACGATGTGTTGAATCACGAATCCACACGCACATGCACAAGTGAGACTCTGATTTTTTTTTAAAATGAAACAAAATGCAATGAAAATACAAAAGATGAGAAGATAAGATAAACAACCAAATCAGGAGAGGAAAAATAGAGAAGGAAGATGCCTAATCTAATCACACAAGTCACACAAATCCTAATTCTATGGTTGACCTAAAATCTAGATAGTTCCTAATTGTTAAGTTAACCTTTGAGATTCTCAAATCAAAATTCTTTGATCTAATTGATTAAATTAGTGGAGGAAAGTGGGAGGCTCCTCGTGTTTGAGCAACGGATCTAATTAAATAACCACTTGCCTTTTAAGGATTAGTCTTTTAAACAACTTTTCTAAGTACCAAGTAGGAAAAGAATTTTAAATTTGGAGTCACCCTTAGTCTCCATTATCCTATTGAGTTCGAATCCTAGGGGCCAATGTCTACTTGATTTTAATTGAGGCTTAGGTCAATACTTGATGTTCTTTTTTGTTGTTTGTGGGTTAAAGAAGGGTGATGATATCCCCACCATATCTTGTGCTATAGGTTTTGACCTTAAGTACTTTGAAATGATATGCAACAAATAATTATGCTCAAATAAGTTGTTCTTCCTACTTACTATATACTCTAAAATGTTAGAAATTAAGTAAGAGAACATGTACCTTTTCCTTCCAGCAATCTTAAAAAAAGAAGATAAGAAATAAAAATGATATTCAATGCATTCTATATGATGTATGTCCTTAAGAATAGGTTTTTGTTTTGTCATGAAAATTTTTTATTTGGTTTAAGTTGAGGGTTGATTTTAAATTAATGATTGAGAAAAATCCAAAATCCGTATCAGGATATCAACCCTAAAATAGGATTCTAGAAAAATCCAAAAATATTTGAAATAAAAACAATCTAGAAATTAACTGACCTAGGCGCCGGTAATGCAAATTGGTGCTTGCGAGGTGCTCCTCCTTCCTTCGATCTATAAATTTTTTTTACCTTGTTTTCTTCTGGATTTCTAATAATGTCTATGCAAACAAAAAAAACAACATAAATGTCCTTTTTTTTAAAACAAGCAAAAAGAAAGAAAGAAATAATCGACAATAAATCAATGTTAAAACATTTCTCCATAGCAACGGTGCCACGAACTTGATGAGTGTGTTTTACTTAACCACAAGTGCACGACATCTAATGCAGTATGTCAGCAAATACGGGTCGATTTCATAGAGAAAAGTATTTTAAAAACAATGATTAACTATCAATTATTGAGAGGAGTTTAAGAGAATTGATGTAAAAAATAAAAATCTAACACTAGACTATTAGAATGCAATCAAATCAATTAAAATGTATCTAGGGTTCGTATCCATTTATAAAGAATTGAGAATGTATGATCATATTTATTTCCTTCCTCTCTATTGATCTAACTAATTTGATTCAATGATTTTTATTCTAACAAACGTAAACTATATGCTATATATGCATCATAGAATATCAAGTCAAAAATTAAAAATACACAAACCAAACTAAATTAGATGATATATGATGGAATCATGATTTTATACACAATTCTTAATTAAATTTTCTCTAAGCATAGACTAAAAAGTTAATATCAATGTTAGTCTATCAAAGTTTATCGATTCATGAGTGATTTATGCAATATACATCCAATCCACATAATCAAGGCATTAAGCATAAAGAAAAAGAGAAAAAACATAATCACACTTTTCAATCTATATAAACTTCATTTCTACCCTAGATCTAAAAATTTAGCCAAGTATGATAACAAGCAACATTAAAATAAATGATGAAGAGAGGGAAATACAAGACATAAGTGAAAGGAAAAATGAACTTTTATTTAAAAAAAACCTGAGATTACAATTGGAATAATGCAAGAGTCTTCTTCAACAACAAAAAAAAAAGTTTAAACCTAGAAGGTGAAAACTTCCCTTAGATCTACACAAGGGGTTCTTTTATAGATTTACAAAGATTTGCTTATGTCGGAGATAAATCTGAATACAAAATTTGATTTTGAATTTTGAATACAAGATATTTATAAGTGAGAGTCACATCTAAAGAAAATCGAGTCGAAAATATCTGATGCATTTGACCTCCTAACGTAGCTCTAGAATTTTCTATACAAAAATCTCTTCTTTTCTGGTACAATTATTCACTTCCTCCTTATTTTTCTTAGATTCTTTCTAAGTCCTCAGGTTCCTACAAAATGTACATAAAACACCTCAAGTAGCATTATTTATATACAAAATAGATAAAGATGGGAATAAAATATGCATGAGTTATGAATTAACCAGTGTTCGACTAAACCCAAATATTAACTGGTGTATCATAGATGAGATCATAATAGAGACATTCCATGATATGGTCACATTGTACGAGATTAATTATCCACCTAGAAACATTGTCCATAATGCAGGGTTTACGGGTATAGGGGTTGTAAAAAATGTGATGACGTCATTGGAGGATTGCATTTGATAGTTGTAGGATGCTTCCTACTGCATTTGTCAATCTGTGTGCCATATTCTATAAGAGAAGTTTGCTTTTGGATAGTTGGTGGGTATCTGTGGAGGAACAATTAAGGATTTTTCTTCAAACTCTTGGTGATACCCACAAAGATAGGATGGTGCAACAAAGGCTACAACACTCTGGTGAGACTATCGGTAAATACTTTAATAGAGTTCTAAGGATAGTTGTAATGCCCCAATGCTACACAACAATACTGATACTACCCAAAGCAATTTAATTAAATCTAAATTAACATAATTAAATGAATAAAACCAAACACCTAGACCTGTGTGCGACTAAAGTGGCTCTAAAACAATGCACCTGAGACAAGGCAAACAAAACCACGTGTGCACTGTCACCAAGTACGTGCCCTAAAAACACCAAAAACCGGGAAAATTTTACACAATTAAAAAACATCTAGAAAACCACAAACACCGAAAAGCTAACACACCTAGTTCGGTAAAACCAATATAAGATGTGCCATTTCAAAACTTTCTTTTCTTTTCCTTTGAAATATCATGCTCACTAGTAAAACATTTATCTAATATAGGAAGCAATTTCTCATCTAGAATTCTAGTCCAAAACACAATCCATTTCATTTCTCAAATCACAATAAACTAAGGCTGGAAACTTGCTTAAATCACAATCTCAATTCATATCTCAAAACCTGTTGTATCACCCTGGCCACAAGTAGTTGACGAGGCTCCATCCCTGTCTACACTACAGTGTCGCGGTGAACCACCCTACACAGGAGTTCAATCGTCCCGACAGCAGCCTCAAAAGCGTACCCTCTCAAGTACAAGCACGGAGTGCGTCCTCACGACGTCTTGGTGCTCGAGCATCTAGGGACTCTAACCCTAGATCCGACAAGCATCAACACTGAGGATAGTCCGGGTCTACCGAACCCTAGGTCCTAGAGTACCACCACAGTCTCGAGGCTTCTAACACGGACCGAAACTTGGCAACTACGACCAAGGACACATCTCCGACATCTCTAGAGGTCTCATTACCCTTGTCGGTAATCTTGGCCTAAATGTGGCCCCTAAAAACCTCAGAAATCTCTTTTAAAACCATATATAGTTTCCTTTTCAAATCACTTTTCAAAACCACTTTTCATTCATAAGAAATCATTTATAAATTTTAAAACATTATTATTCACATTCCTCATTTTAATGGTTCTCAAAAACACAATTTCACCCCTTTATGGGTCCATATTCATTTACTTAGGTATTTCCCATTTCTCAAGAAATCCTCCATATTCATTTCTACATATTCTATATTTAACATTTTTTGGAAATTACCATTAAAGTATTGTTTTCACATAAATAATCTCATAAATCATTTCCATGCATTTAATACATTTATCATGTATCTATTCCATTTTATCAACATTTTACAAAATATTAATCAATATGGGCTTGAGTCCTGATTCGGCATACAAAACAGGACCGGTCAATCAAAAATCCCTGATTCTGTTGACCGAAACCTTTCGGTCGTCCAAATCTCTATCAATATTCTGTTTTCCTGCCAGAACGGTTGACTAAACTTAGCCGGTCGTCCGAAATCTCCTGATTCGATTGTGCAAAGTGGTGGCTCAGGGGACCTAATCTGAGGCATTTTGGTATATCGAATTCAATTCGGCATGTCTTTTTTTGCAATTGCAGAAAATGACTCCCAATTCATGTTGTCTCTTCTCCCAAGATGAGAGTGAGGGGCAGACCATACCAACATATCTCATAAATCACAAGTAAAACTTAGGGTGCAGACTTCCAAGTCTACTTCAAAATCCTTTAATCCATTCATAAAACCATTAAGCATGTTGTTCTATAGAAAATCACAAAGGCACCAAACCTATATAAAGGCACTATAACAAGCATTCAATTTAATCCATAAAATCCCACGAAATCAACATAAAATTGCTAGATCTCATCACATTCATGATCAACAACACATTTCCATCATTTCACCCTTTTTTCACATGATTCCTACATCATTTTATCATGATTTAGCCACTTGAATCCATTATGCCCTAAGCACAGAATGGAGAAGGGAGGGCGTACCTTTCTCCGACGAGCCCAGTGTGCCTCCGACATAGGCTTCTCCTCTAGCAGACTGTGAGACACAGCCTCCCCACCTTTGGCACAGAGCTCTCCTTTCCTCTCTCCCTTGTAGCACACTCGTCCTCTCTCTCTCTCTCCCCCAGCTTCCACTAGCACAGCACACCTCCACCTCCTCTTATCTTCACCGCCTCACCTGCCATACTTTGGATTCCCGTCGGTCATCTCTACCAGCCTCTCTACCAAGGAAGGGATGGGACGAGCTGCCCTCTCATGGTAGGAATCACAGGCATGGAGGAGAAAAGAGCTCATGATTAATGTGTGTGGTTGGACTATAGTGTGTGTGGTTGGAGTCCTTGCACCAAGTCTAAGTCCAAGTGGGACTTACCCTCAAGTATCCCCAAGCACACACACAGGCCCACAAAAAGCTAGGAAAAATCACACAACCAGGGAAACCAACAACACAATCACACTAAGAGACCACAATAACAACCACAACATCTGATTATCCATTAATAAATCACATTCAAATAATACAATAATTTCCATGATTTTACAATAATGGTCAACTAAGCACAAATGTTACATCATACCCCCCTCAAAAGAATTTCATCCCTGAAATTCGCTAATAAAACAAATGGGGGTACCGGGACATCATGTCTGCCTTTTACTCCTAAGTAGCCTCCTCAATACCATGGTGCTGCCATTGAACCAGCACAAGAGGTATCACCTTGTTCTTGAGGATCTATTCCTTTCTATCAAGGATCTACACAACATCTTCCACCATGGACAAGTCTTCCTACAGATCACCTAGCTAAACTAAAATCACTTGGGATGCAGTGGCCAAACACTTCCTCAACATCGAGACGTGAAACACACTATGCATGCTCAAAAACTATGGAGGTAATTCCAACTGATAGGCAACTTCCCCAACCCTTCTAGATATCTTGTAGGATCTAATGTAGCGAGGACGCAACTTTTCCCACTTTCCAAACCTAGCCATGCCTTTTGTTGGTGACACCAATAGGAAAACAAAGTCTCCAACCTCGAATTCCAAAGGTCTATGCCTCCAATAAGCATTACTCTTTTGTTTACTCTATGTAGCTGCCAGTCTCTTCCTGATCAGGTTCACTTTCTTTGCATACTGCTGCACAATCTTTGGGCCCATGAGCTGCCTCTCACCTACCTCATCCCAACAGGTAGGTGTCCCGTAAGGTCTACCATATAGTGTCTCATACGATGCCATCTTGATACTAGAGTGATAGCTGTTAATGTAGGCGAATTCAATTAAGGGAAGATGATCTTCCCAGCTTCCTCTAAAGTCCAAAGTACAAGCCTTCAACATATCTTCCAAAGTTTGGATGGTCCTCTCAGTTTGCCCACTTGTTTGAGGGTGAAAGGCCGTGTTATAATGCAAAATGGTGCCAAAAGCCTCTTGCAATGCCCCCTAGAATCTAGATGTGAACATGGTGTCTCTATCAGATACTATAGACACCAGAACTCCATGTGGTTAGACTATCTTAGTCACATACAACTCTGCCAACTGAGCTAATGGGAGATTCACCCTCATGGGTAAGATATGTGTTGACTTTGTGAGACGATCCACGATCACCCAGATGGCGTCATTCTTTCTCTTGGTCTGGGGCAATCCTTTCACAAAGTCCATTAATACATGCTCTCATTTCAAAACTAGAATATCCAGAGGTTGCAACATTCCTCTGGACTTCTGGTTCTCAATCTTGACCATTTGGCAGGTTGCACACCTCATCACATGCTCAACTATCTCTTTCTTCATTTTAGGCCACCAAAAATTTCTTTTCAGATCTTTGTACATCTTAGTGCTCCTTGGGTGAATCGTATACTTAGACCAATGGGCTTCATCTAGCAGTCTCTGTTTCACTTCCTCCACCTGTGAGACATAAAAATGTAGATCATATCTAAGTCCTCCATCTGCACCAATAGAGAAGTGAGGCGCCTCACCTACCTCCAATTTTGCCTAAGTCTCTTGCACATATGGGTCTAGTTACTGAGTAGCCACAATAGACTCCAATAATTTTGGGCGAACAAACATAGTTGTTACCCAAGCTCTAGTAGGTTCCTGAGATTGTCTTTAAGGTCTGCACTCAACCAAATCTTCTAGCATATGCTATTCCTTGATCATCAGGTTGGCCATTGTGTGAATGCACCTACTCAGGGCATTGACAACTACATTAGCCTTCCCAGGATGATAGGATAGGTTAAAATCGTAGTCCTTGAGGTATTCTATCCATCTCCTCTGTCTCAGATTTAGATCCTTTTGAGTGAAAAATATATTTTAAGCTCCGGAGATTTGTGAATACCTCAAACTGCTCACCATATAGGTAATGTCTCTAGATTTTCAATGCAAAAACTACTACAACCATCTATAAATCATGGGTGGGGCAATTTCTCTCATGATTCTTCAGCTGGCAGGAGGTATACACCACTACTCTCCCATGCTACATCAGCACACACTCCAATCCTATCCACAAGCATCGGTGTAAACTGCAAAGCCTCCACTCCAAAAGGGTAGAGTCCACACTAGGGATGTGACCAGTCGAGTCTTCAATTCATTGAAGCTCTCTTCGCATTACCAGTCTAAGATGAAAAAAAACTCTTTCTGTGTTAATCTGGTTAGAGGTGCTATAATTTTGGAGAAATCTTGTATGAATCTTTTGTAATATCCAGCCAAGTTCAAGAAACTTTTAATCTCTATCACTGTTTTGGGTCTGGCTCAACGGCTGACTGCTTCAACTTTGGCTAGATCCACTTTAATTTTCTCTTCTGAAATGATGTGGCCAAGGATTGTGATCTCTTCCAGCCAAAACTCACAGTTTGGGAACTTTGCATAGAGTTGGTGTTGTCTCAAGGTCTCTAGCACAATCCTCAAATGCATTTGGTGAGCTTGCACATCAGGGAAATATACTAGCACATCATCAACAAATACCACAACAAATTGATCCAGGTAGGGTCTGAATACTCTGTTCATCAGATCCATAAAAGCAGTTGGTGCATTCGTCAACCTGAATGGCATAACTAGAAACTTATAATGGCCATACCAGGTACAAAAAACTGTTTTGAGCACATCAGTTTCTTGGATTCGCAGCTGGTGATATCCTAATCTCAAATCAATCTTTGAGAATATTTGAGAATATTGAAGCCCCTTGAAGTTGATCAAATAAGTCATCAATCTTGGGCAATGGGTATCTGTTCTTGATTGTGATCTTATTCAGTATCTGATAATCGATGCAAAGACGGAGTGAACCATCCTTCTTCTTGACGAACAGCATTGGTGCACACCAAGGTGACACACTCGGTCTAATGAATCCTTTGTCCAGCAACTCCTGAAGTTTACTCCTAAGCTCCCTCAGTTCTACTAGTATCATCCTGTAAGGGGTCTTCAAAATAGAACTAGATCAAGACACTAGATCAATTTGGAACTCAGCCTCCCTGTGTGGCGACATTCTCGTGTGGTCAGACACGACACCTTGGTCGAGGTCAGGGGCCGAGATACCTAAGGCTGAGGGACGTCAGGTTCTAGAGGTATGAGACCCCTTGACTGTCATCTAGAGGTTAGGGTTGTGGCTCGCGGGTTGAGGTGTCTTGTGGCATGACGAGGAGGTATGATACTCTTGCTGTCGCTGTGAGCACTGAGGCTTGAGTGTTGTTGGGTGTGGAGGTATGGCATTCTTTCTTGAGTACTATGAGGAGACGTACCCTGTGGTGGCCAATGCGGGTGAGACACATGCCCCGTAGCTGGTAGCATCCTGAGACACAGGTCAGCCTTCCCAAGGAGGGGTTGGCTTTTCAGGGTTCTCTAGAGAGGGAGAATCGCGAGAAGGTGAATGCTCTTGCACAGGGTGGCTGTCACTGTGGCAGTGCAGAATGCTGTGGTCTCTCCTAAGCGGGTTGCATGTGGCTAGAGTTTGGTTGCCTAGCGTTGGGCTTCCTGACTCACTGTGTGTAGTTTGGCCATTGAGGGCCTTTGCTTGTGGTTTGGGGCTAGTAGAGCCTCGGTTGTAGTTTTGACCGGTACGGGCTTGGTTTGTGAGGTTTTGAGAACATGGTTTGCGAAATGAATTTAAAAGAAAATTAATTATGATTTCATTTTCCTGCAGTTTTTCTTAGGGTGCGTAATAGGTGACTCCTATCACTCATGCGTTTTCCTCGTGTTTTTGGTTTG
Source organism: Posidonia australis (assembly GCA_024699735.1). Lineage (NCBI taxonomy): Eukaryota > Viridiplantae > Streptophyta > Magnoliopsida > Alismatales > Posidoniaceae > Posidonia > Posidonia australis. The sequence goes on from JAMKQA010003415.1 coordinate 11,355, forward strand.
CAGGTGCAGTCATGCAGAGGGTTAACGTAGTGCATATAGTCTGGAGTCTCCTAGTTGCACACACAGGTGCCTGGTAGTTAGATATTTTCTGTTTGGCTTTAATTTTCCTATAATTTAATTTGTTTTTAATTATTGTGGAAAATGTGGGGCGTTACAGTTTGGTATCAGAGTTCCAGGTTTACTATGTTGCACTACACGTAGGGTGTCTGGTTTAGAGACTTCATAGGTTTGCATGTATGGTAGAGTCTGCACCTGATTTTTCGCCATGGTTTTTTGGTTGTTGTTTTGTCTGTGGTGTAGGTACTTTGCCATTCTCCAGTAGGATGCCTCCTCGTGGTCGTAAGGGCAAGGCCCTTATCAAGGAGACTGAGTCTCCAGAGGATGTAGGCAGATGGAAGGTGGTTCATGCGGAACTGAGGAGTTTTGCACATAGGATCTCTCACACGTTCAACAAGAGTAGTGCCAATGAGTTGTTGGGTAACCCATGGCTGAACCAATTCAAGAAGCTTCGTCCACCGTCGTTCAAGGGCAAGGTTAGTGCTGAGGAGAGCGAGGCTTGGCTAGAGAGGGTGGTGAAGATGTTGGAGAGCATGGCATGCCCAGAGGATCATTGGGTACGGTTGGCGACTTATCTGCTGGATGGTGAGACAGATAGGTGGTGGAAGTTTGTGAGGCGGCTGAAGTTCCCAGACTCAGTCACTGTTAGCATCCAGTGGAAGGATTTGAAGGCGGCCTTCTATGACAAGTATTTTCCCGCTCATGTGAAGGAGAAGCTTTGCTGAGATTTCTGGAGACTAGAGCAGGGCACGATGTCGGTGCTCGAGTATGAGACTGAGTTCGCACGGCTGGAATGTTTTGCTTCTACCTATGAGTCTAAGGAGGTGCGGGTGCAGAAGTTTCTGGACGGCTTGAACCTAGGGCTACGGGTGAAGGTGATGGGCTATCGATGCCAGACTGTGGAGGACATGGTTGGGATGGCTTACGCTTCGAGGCGGAGCATTAGAAGTTTCTCAAGAGTCATTCTAAAGGGAAGGGTAAGTCTTCTTTTACCTCCCGGTTCTCTTTCTCCGATCCTTCAAGTGTCAGTAGTTCAGGTAGCCCTAAGAAAAAGCAAAAGGCAAGGTCCAGTGTTTCCTCTATGGGTCGACGGAGTTTTGCTGGGAGTAGTGGAGCTGGCCTCAGTCAAACAGGGTCCAATGCTCCCGGTGGAAACCATTGCTTCAACTATGGTCAAGTGGGCCACATCGCTGCATATTATCCCCAACTTAGGCGAGCCTCAGCTCCAATGGTGTGCTAAAATTGTGGAAAGGCAGGACATGTTCAAAGATCTTGTCTGGAACTGCCTAAGAAGGCAGGAAGCGCGCCACAGCAGCTGACTAAAGGACAGGTGTTTACCATTGCAGCTTCAGGCGCTAGGTCTTCGGAAGATGTAGTTGAGGGTAAGGATGAATAGTTGGTTCTGTAACCCTCTGAGATTTGTTGCAATCCCTCTGTAATCTGGACATCTGCTTGATTGTATGGATGTGTGGTGTTTCTTTGTTTGGCCATCAGGTTCTTTTATTGTGGCTAGTTAAATGGCCAAAGTGTTGTTTGACTCACGGAGTTCTTTCTCCTTCATCTTTGAGTCTTTCGCGGTGGAATTGGGAAAGAGACCAACTAGACTGGCCTTTCATCTCAGCGTAGTGACGTCGTTGGGGGAGCATAGTTTGGCATGGAGGTATCTGTGGTTTGTCATCTTGATGCTGAATGGCAGAGAGTTTGACGCTAGCCTAATCGTGATGGACATGTAGGAGTACAATGTGATACTCGGCATGGATTGGTTGACGCAGCAATCCACTTTGATCGACTGTGCTCGAAGGAGGGTTTATTTTGGGTCTCATAAGGATGGGTCTTTCTTTGTGCAAGGTGGGTATCAAGGTGAGCCTAAGCTTGTCATCTCAGCTATGAAGGCTTATAAGTCTTTGGTCAGGGGTTGTATGGGGTATCTAGCTAGTATAGTTACCTCCAATTCTCCTGAGTTGGGTGTTCCAACATCTGTGTAGTGTGTGAATATCCCGACGTTTTCCATGACAATTTGCTTGGTATGCTACTTCACAGGGAAGTAGAGTTCTCGATCGATCTGATCCCTGATTCTGGTGCCGTGTCGAAGCCTCCCTATCGCATGGCGCTAGCAGAGTTACGAGAGCTCAAGACTCAATTGTAGGAGTTGTTGGACAAGGGGTTTATCAAGCCGAGTGTGTCTCCGTAGGGACCCCCTGTCTTGTTTGTCCGCAAAAAGGATGGTTCGCTTCGACTGTGTATAGACTATCGGATTCTGAACCAGATCATGGTGAAGAACATGTATCCCTTGCCTCACATTGATGACCTGTTTGACCAGTTGCAGTCTACATCCGTGTTTTTTAAGGTTATCACCAGTTGAGGATACGAGACTCAAACATTCAGAAGACTGCTTTCCGGATGCAGTACGAGCATTACGAGTTCACAGTCATGCCTTTCAGCTTGACCAATGCACCGACTACATTTATAAACCTGATGAACAGGATTTTTAGTCTTTTTTTGGACCAGTTCGTTGTGGTTTTTGTTGATGATGTGCTAGTCTACTCCCCGGATGTTGAGACTCATGCCTTGCACCTGAGGGTGGTTTTAGATACTCTGAGGCGTCATCAGTTATACGTCAAATTCTCCTAGTGTGATTTCTAGCTGAGTGAAGTCGTGTTCCTTGGCAATTTGATCTCTAGAGAAGGCATTAGAGTGGATCTTGCCAAGGTCAAGGCCGTGAGTAGTTGGGAGCGACCTAGCACTACTAGAAAAATAAGAAATCGCGAGGACAAATGTCATCGCAGTTTCCTCGCTAATGACCTTTGCGAGGACATTGCGTGGACAATAAGTCCTCACTAAATGCATCATCGTTAAATTTCAATTGCGAGTAAATTTCTTAGTAAAATCCTCGTAAGAAATTTTGCGAGGACTTGGCGAGGACAGAAAGTCCTCGTTATGTTCTCGCTATTAGTCGTAATTTCCTCACAATGTCCATGCTATGTTATCACAAATTTTTTTTTTAAAAATAAATAATAAATAATTGCGAGGACTTAGCGAGGAAAATGTCCTCGCTAAGTCCTCGCAAGTAATAAAAAAAAATTAATTTTTCATGACCTGGTCATTGGAATAACAATGATGCAGTATCCGGACTGCTTCAACACTCATCAATTGTCATGACCTGGTCATCCAACATTGCATTTCCAAAGATGACAGATATAGAGGTTGACAAGGCATAAAAGAACAAGTCACAGAATTCCAATATTAAAAAAGGTTTTAGTCCATTTGATAAAGTTTTTGCATAAAAAGATAGTACAAGAATCTCGATAATACTAATAGTTGAACCAAACAATTAGTGAAATGATAGATCCTACATATTAACCAAGACAAAATTGTTTTTGTGAGAATAATTTGTTTGAGAATCTAAAAATATCTAGACAAAATTTAACTGGATGCACATAACATTATAGCTTATTACAAAAAATCCAAAGCAAGTGAACCAAGATCTAAATAAGAGAAAGTGGCATCATAAATTATATTTTAGGTACAAAAGTTAAACAATCCACTTGCCAAATAGGAACAGAACGATTCGATTGTTTCATCAACCCAAAAAGGATCATCTTCCCAGCCTTAATGACAACATAGACAATCAAAATCTTCCAATGCAAATCATGTAAAAAATTCTCATTTTGCTAATCTGTTATGATCCGTACCAATTTCCACTTTCAATAATAACCCTATCGAAAGAAGAACAAGGACAAGGACAAGGAAAAGATATACTTGAGAGAGAACAGTACCATTATCAACATTCAGCTGAGAAAATAATCCTGCTGGAGAGCTACTACGCCTGATCCGGGATCCTTCTGTTCAAATGAAGATACGCCTTTTCCCTGTCGGCTTTGGTAGGAACCCAACTGATGGCCTTTGTGATCCGAAGCACCTATAATCCATAAATAGCGCACTATATTT
>JAMKQA010003418.1:0-12529 GCA_024699735.1 Posidonia australis
TTCCTTGGGTGGTACGACAAACTGAAATCATAATCCTTAATGTACTCCACCCAGCGCCTCTGTCTCAGGTTCAAATCCTTCTGAGTAAAGATGTACTTCAGACTCTTATGATCTGTGTACACCTCAAACTGTTCACCATATAAATAATGCCTCCAAATCTTCAAAGCGAACACAACAGCTGCCATCTATAAATCATGGGTGGGATAACATTTTTTGGTACTACTATGTAATTTTCTCAGAAACTATAAATCAAAGGGTTTTGGATGATTGCATCACATCTTTAGGGTTAGTTGGTGAATTATATGTAATAACACAGACAATTGAACAATCTAATAAAAGAAAAGAACAGATAGAAAATCCCACAGAATCCATCAATGGAATAAGCAAACTAACAAACCTAGTTCTTCTATATAGTCATATTTACTGCTAAATATTCATTATTATGAATTTAAATTACCTTTTGAACTCATGGCAAATTCCATGTAAGGATGGCCCTGATAGCTGTGAACCAACAAAAAGTCGTTAGCTATTCTTGATGCTCGTCGCCCACAATCTATAGCTTTATCAACCACAGCAAATTGGTCAACATAGCTATAGTATGCAATTTGATCTTTCACCCTACCCTGTAAATTGTAGGAGCCAGAAGGAATGCGAAAAAGCAATAAATTTCAAGTTGCAAAGGGGGAAAAAGAGAATAACATAAAAGTTATTATACATAAAAATGCTATTGAAATGTTAAAAATCAGAAGTTATTGGAAATCAATATTGTTTCTTGCTAGATATTGGGGATAAATAGCAAATATGAGAATGTAAAAAGCATCATTGTCCTGCTCTGTAATTGTAACGCTCCAGTGCTATATAACAGTACAAATACTATCCAAAGTAATTTAATTAAATATAAATTAATAGAATGAAATAAACAATTAAAACCAAATACCCAGACCTGTGCGCGGCTAAAGTGGTTCTGAAACAAGGCATCAGGACAAGACTACACTTCCACCTATGCACCAGAGACAAGGCACATAAAAACCACACGTGTGTGATGTCAATGATACCCAGTATGTACCCCAAAAACACCAAAAATCGGCAAAACCATACACGGTTACAAAACTTCAAGACAACCACGAACATTAAAAAGTCAACACATGCAATTCGGTAAAACCAATATAAGATGCCATTTCAAAACTTTCTTTTCTTTTCTTTTAAAACCTCATGCTCATTAGTAAGTCTTTATATGCAAATCAGGAAGCAATTTTCATTTAGAATTTTAGCCCAAAACACAATTCATTCCATTATCACAAATCACAATAAACCAAGGATGGAAACTAGCTCAACCACAAATCTCAATCCATATCTCAAAAATTGATTATATCACCTTAGCCACAAGCGACCAATCTGTCCAGAAGCAGTTGTCGAGACTCTATCCCTGACTACACTGTAGTGCTGCAGTGAACCACCCCACACAGGAGTTCAACCATCCTGGCCGCAGCCTCATAAACGTACCCTCACTGGTACAAGCACGGAGTGCATCTTTATGACCCCCTGGTGCCGAGCACCTTAGAACTCTAAGCTCGGACCCGACCAACATCGACACTGAGGGTAGTCTCGGCCTACCGTACCTTGGGTCTTATAGTACCGCCATAGTCTCGAGGTTCCTATCCCAGACCAAAACTTAGCAACTACGATCAAGGACACGTCCTTGACATCTCAAGAGGTCTCACTACCCTAGTCGGCAAGTCCCGACCTAAATGTGGCTCCTACAAAATCTCAGAAATCTCTTTTTAAACCATATGCAGCTTCCATTTCAAATTACCTTTCAAAACCAATTTTCTTTCATAAGAATCATTTAAAATCTCAAAACCATTATCTACATTCATCATTATAATGGTTCTCAAAACCACATTTTTACCCCTTTACGGGTCCATTATCATTTACTTAGGCATTTTCCATTTCTCAGGAAATCCTCTATATTTATTTCCACATATTTCGTATATTCCATATTTAACATTTCATGGAGATCACCATTAAAACATTGTTTTCACATAAATCATCTCATACATCATTTCCATGCATTTAATACATTCATCATGCATGTATCACATTTAATCAACATTTTACAAAATATTCAACAACATTGATCTAGGTCCTGATTCGGCATACTAAATAGGATTCGGTCAACCAAAAAACCCTGATTTGGTCGACCAAAACCTTTGGTCGCCTGAATCTCTGTTAGTATATCAGTTCTCCTGCAAGAACTGTCGATCGAATGTAGCCAGTTGTCCAAAATCTCCGAATTCAGTCGATCGAAACATTTTGGTTGTCCGAATCAGTGGTTCAGGGGAGCCTAACTAAGGCATTTTGGTATACCGAACTCTGTTTGGCATGCTATTTTCTGCGATTGTAGAAAACCCAAGCCTCCCCATGCCGTCTCTTCTCCCCAACCTAGGAGTGAGGGGCGGACTCAACTAACATTCCTTATAAATTACAAGTAAAACACGGAGTGTAGACCTCCAAGTCTACTTCAAAACCCTTTAATCCATTCACAAAACTATTAAGCATGTTATTCTATGGAAAATCACAAAGACACAAGACACATATAAAGCAACTATAGCATGCATATGATTTAATCGATAAAAGTCCATGAAATCAACATAAAATTGCAAGATCTCATTACATACATGATCAACAACACGTTCTCATCATATTCCTATTTTTGCAAGATTTCTACTGATTTTAACATGGTTATTCACATGTCATTCAACTGAAACCTAATGACACAGATGAACCTAAAGAGGGGGAACACGAACCTCTTGCGGTATCCGATGAGCCCCGCATGCCTTTGGTGTCCTCCGACTCTGACGAGGTCCAATGCAAGCCTCCTCCACCCGCACGGCCTCCTCTAGTACAAAGCTCTCCTCCCACTCTCTCTCAGTTCACCCTAGTCTCCACTACACACACAAGTTCGACTTTCGACTCCCTTGCGCCATCTCCCTGTCTTAACCCCTCCGCCACTGTCACCTTGCCATCCCCTGCCATGAAGCGACGGAGTGTGTAGGCCCCCGCAATAGGGCACATGGGCTTGAGGTGGAACAGAAGGCTCGTGAATGAGGGGTTGGACCCTTGACCAAGGGCAACCCTAGTCAAGTCCAAGTGGGTCCCACACACCCCCATGGGCCCACAAGCACATACAAGCGCACAAAAAGCTAGGAAAACATACAACCAGGGAAGCCAAAACACAGAGAGAGATCATAACAATAGCCACAACATCTAACTATCCATTAATAAACTGCATTCAAATAATACAATAATTTCCATGGTTTTACATTAAATGGAAAATTAGGCATAGATGTTACAGTAATATCTTTAACGTTTCAATACATAGAGAAAAAATACTAATCAAAAACAGGCATATTCCTACATAATGACACTGAAAAATGTAATAATAAAAAAGCAACAATATAATTTTATTGTGATGAAAAGATACTTTTTTGGGGTAAGAATTCTTAATAGTAATCTTGTCCATTTCCAAAGTAGAGTTGAACAGAGATTATGTCCAAGATGGCAAATTTTTATTTAAGGCTATGGCATAGTTCTTTTGTAGTTGACTAGTGTAGACACCCCAATTTTGCAATCACTTGGTAGCAGGCTCCTCTAGAAGATGCTTTGGTTGCAACCACCACCCTTAAACCCTAATTCCATTAGAACCCTAGACCCACACAAGCCCAAACTAACTTAATCCAAGCAAAAACCACTAAATAAAACCAAAATTAAACAAAACCCACTTAAATTAACCTAAAAACATTTGAAACCCTAATTAATTAAGTAAAACCCTAATTAAAATCAAAATCAAGAAAAATCCACTTAAAAACAATTAAAATCCAAATTAATCAAGTGAAAAACCTAATTAAAATCAAAATCAAGAAAATCCATTACTAAAAGGAATGTACCTTCACTGGTACAAGTACGGAGTGTGTCTATTCTATGACGCCCTTAGGTGCCTGAGTACCTAGGGACTCTAACCCCAGACCCAGCCAACACCTGCACTAAAGGATCCCTAAGTTTATCATTTTCCAGGCCCTACAGTACTACAACATCAGTCACGAGGCTCTCTCCTCGGACCAACTAGGCAACCACAGCCTACAGCCCGTCCCCAACTACTCAGAGGTCTTACTACCCCTTGTTGGTACAGCCGATTGGCTTCTATGTGGTTTCTACAAATCTCAATAAATCATTGAAAACATATGCGGCTTCCTTTAAAAACTCTTGTAAACCATTTTTTCAAAATCATCATTTAAAACTCATTCTCAATCACTATTTTCACATTCATGGTTCTTACTAACCATAATCACCTTATTTGTCCATTTATTGGTTCTTTATCATTTCTAGGCGTTTCCTACTCTTTTTAGGAAATCCTCCATCTATATCCATTTCTCACACATTTTCCATACATTTAATGTTCATTATTTTAGGGAAAACATCATTAAAACTTTATTATCTCAAGAATCATGCATTTCACATTTATTCACACCATCATAGTTCCCAATGACATTATTTCATGCATTCTCAAGGTTTATTCACATCTTTTATTTAAAGCACAACTACTGGACACAAACTGAAAAACACGAGATTCGCCGGTCATTTTCGTCGGTCGAATCCACCACTTGGATCCATTGGTCATTTTTGCCAGTGAAATCTGCTAGGGATTCCTACCTGACCCCTAAACATTTAGTTCAGTAAACCAGACACACGGAACCCATTACTAAAAGCCTTGAAACCTTTACAAAATCTCTAGAAAACTTGCAAACATGTATTCCACACGTCCAGAGCATGAATACACACATTACAGAGCATGCATAACATATTTACATCATGGATTTCACATGGAATTCATGTATTTTCATAATCAATCATATTTTCCCAAAAACTCAAATATAAATACCTGTAAATTCATAAATCATCTCTCCCACATGCAAATCCTATTTCTCATGCATCCATAATCTTTACCACATCAAAATACATCTAGGCATGATCTCTAGGAATTAAAAAGAGGGGGAAAACGCATACTCAGTTGAAGATCGCCGGCGATTCCCAACTCCGACGAGCTCTCCAGTGAACTTCGGTGAGCCTCTCGACGTACACACCTTGTTGGCACCACACGCACCCCGACGGCGACGAAACCCTGGCAGTCGAAGGCTCCTCCTTCTTCCCTCTCCTCACAGTCTCTCATTTCTTCTCTCCCTCTTGTTCTCGTTCTCTTTTTCTCCCCTCTCACAAGAGGGCTGGCCATGGGTTTTTAAACCCATGGGAAGATGCAGTCAAGCCATGGGATGGGGCGACTCAGGTGGTAGGCGGCACAACAGTGGGAAAATCAGGTGTAGATGCTCAGGCGGCGTTCATTATTTTTCTGACAGAATACTATTTAGGTTGTTCACCGACGATTCTCGCTTCTAATTCTCGCCTACAATTCTCGCCATAAATTTCCGCCACCAATTCTTACCACCAATTTTAGCTTGACTCTTATTCTAGGGTCTAGAGAGAGAAGACAAGGGCTCCAACCACACAAATCATTCACACCACTCAACACAAGCACACATTCCCACCATCATTGAGAAAACAAGTTTCAAGACACAATTTCTAATATAAATCTCAATATTAAAATACATGTCATCTTAAATTACAACCCTGGGTATTACATCCTACCCCCTTTAATTGAATTTCATCCCGAAATTCACTGCTAAGAAAACAAATGGGGGTACAAGGACTGTATGTCCACCTTTCGCTCCCAAGTTGCCTCCTCTGCACCATGGTGCTACCATTGGACCAGCACATGGGGAATCACCTTATTCCTAAGGAATTGTTCTTTGCTATCTAGTATCCACACAACATCCTCCACCATGGACAAATCTGCCTGCAGCTCTCCGAGCTAAATCGGAATCACTTGGAAAGCATCGGCCAAACACTTTCTCAGTATCGAGACAAGAAACACACTGTGCACGCCTAAAAGCTCTCGAGGCATATCCAACTTGTAGGCAACTTCTCTGACCCTCTTAGAGATTCTATAAGGTCCAATATAGCGAGGATTTAGCTTTCTCTGCTTCCTAAATCTTGTCACACCTTTGGTTGGTGATATCTTTAGGAAGATGAAGTCTCCCACCTCGATTTCCGAAGGTCTGCACCTCCGATCAGCATAACTTTTCTGCCTGCTCTGTGTAGTTGCTAATCTCTTTCTAATAAAATGCACCTTACCTGCATACTTCTACACAATCTCTAGGCCCACGAGTCGTCTCTCGCATACTTCGTCCTAGCAAGTTGGTGCCATAGAGTGCCTCGTATGGTGCCATACCAACCCTGGCAGTCGATAGCTCCTCCTTCTTCCCTTTCCTCATAGTTTCTCGTTTCTTCTCTCCCTCTTGTTCTCGTTCTCTTTTTCTCCCCTCTCACAAGAGGGCTGGCCATGGGTTTTTAAACCCATGGGAAGATGCGGTCAAGCCTCAGGATGGGGCGACTCAGGTGGCAAGCGGTGCGACAGCGGGAAAATAGGTGCAGATGGTCAGGCAACGTTCATTATTTTTCTGACAGAATACTGTTTAGGTTACTCGTCAACTATTCTTGCTGCTAATTCTCGCCACCAATTTCCACTTGACCCTTATTTTGGGATCCAAAGATAGAAAACAAGGGCTCCAACCACACAAATCATTCACAAACACCACTTAACACAAGTACACATTCCCACCATCATTGGGAAAACAAGTCCCAGGACACAATTTCAAATATAAATCTCGAAAAACCAGAAATTACAATTTCAAACAAGTCCCGGGACACCACCATTGGGAAATACATGTCATCTTAAATTACAACCTTGGGCATTACAGAAATAATGCTCGAAAAACCACTTCTAAAGATAACACTAAAATACCACGTGTGACCATGCCGACCTGAAGAGGTCCTAGCGCGGAGCCGCGCCAAAGGGAAGGAGATCACAGCCATGCCAAGATGGCAAAGGCGTAAGGAAAGATAAAAGAAAAAGAAAAGGAGTCACCACCTAGTCTTTTAAGGGAAAGACGAGGAAAACCACAAAATGTTGAACGCATGGGATGCAGATGGGAAGGCTGGATGTCTGCTAACCAGATGATGGGTAAGGATTCTTATTACGCACGAGGAAGGTGTTAGGCACCCTCGTACGCCCGAGAAACTCGGTCTTTCTAGTATAATTTCTTGCTAAAGGCTAGATGGATGTTTACTAAACCAGAATCATGCTCTAATCATGCTAATATGTATGCCATGACAAGACTGGATGGATGTACAAGACAGTATGCAAAAATTGCGAAGAAATCCACATAAAATAGATAAACAATGACATATGAGAAAAATCACATAAAATGACGATGTTATTGGACCGATTGCTTAAGGAAACCATATGGATGTGAAAAGATGAGCAACGGAGTCAACTGAGATCCTTGGAATCGTGAAAAGGTCTTGAAAATCGAAAAGGAGAAGATAAATTGCAAACGCGCCAGTGTGAGCCTTTCGGTCAGTTCATGTACGCCCTCGGGCAATGATATCCAAATCAAATCAAAAACCCAAAGCACGAGATTAAATAGAGTCCAATCTAATGCAAGGCGAGAGGTTCCGAAAACATAGAGAAATCGAAAAAGGAAACACAGGAAAAGACACAAACTCACTTAAAAAGAGGGATTGATGTGTAAATGTGTTGAAAACCAAATGAAAAGGATAAATAAGTGCCTAAATGTGTAAAAAGTGCAGAGGGATGGCTTGGACAAGGATTAGGAAAGGCTGAGTGCAAAAACTAAAATGCATACATGTGGATTAAAGACATAGGGGCAATTTGGTCATTTTCATGGCTGGAAATGATAAATGCAAGTATAGGGGCGATGCATGGTCTAAAATGTGTACAAAACATCTAGAAAATGTTATTTGCAAGAAAACATGAAGGGAAAAGCAATAACACGACATAAACACAATAAAAGACAAACATGAGGGCTAAAATGTAAAATTAACAAAAAGAATGAGAATCTGGATGGAAACTACATTCACGGTTTCCATTCTAGCATGCAAATGATGGGTCCAATGTTAATGTGGCACTGAGATGTGAAAACTGCACTTAAATAATTTCCTGAAAATTCAGGGTCTAAAGTGCAAAATTCACACATATGTGCAAATGTGACCGAAACGTGAGACTAAAGATCAAATCTCAGTGAAAACATGATTTTTAAGTGGGATCTATGATTAAATGCAAAATGTGCAATGTAATGTGTGGCAACTATCTAAAATATGCAAGAAAACATTTAAAACCCTAAATAATGGACTTGAAATCAATCTAAGGGTCTAAACGTAAATTGTCTGCTCAGAAATTGTTTATTATAGAGTCAGGGACTTGTGTGCAAAATTTCAGGGTCTGATTGTAATAAAAATGGGATTCTATAATGATCAGTGCAATTATGACATTTATTAGGGTTCAAGATGCAAAATTCACAAAGAAAACCATTTGTCAAAATTTCTGGGGATTATTGCGAAAGCTCAGGGCTTAAATGTGATAAAAATTGAATTTTAGAGATGAAAAGTATGATATTTAGATGTTTTAGGGCTCAGATTACAATTTTCCCAAAGAAAGTTCATTTTAAAAAGTTCCAGGGGTCACATGCAAATATTCAGGACCTAACTATAAAGAAAACATGGATACATGGGCTTAAATGCAAATAAACATGCATGAATATGTTTGGGATTAAAAAAAAGAGAATATGCAGGGGGCATACTCAAATTCATAGAGAAAATAATAGGACAGAATGTATTTTTTATTCACAGGGGCTAAAGTGTAAAAGATCAAGACTAAAATAAAAAAAGAAGGACTGAAATGTAAATATTTAAGGACCTATTAGTAAAGATCTAGAATTAAAGGGCTTGGGCCCAAAACGATCTTCTTCGAAGATCGCCAGAGGACCACTGGCATCCTCCCTCCGGCGACATCTCCGGCGATGTAGCGGCGGCGATCCAGCGATGAGGGGCGACATGCGGCGGCTAGGAAAGCTCCGTGGAGGCATGGCGATGGTCTCCGGCGTGTCAGGAGAGGCTGGGGAGGCCTGAACCTCTCCCCCCACCTCGTGCTCCGGGAGGTGTTCTACAAGCACCGGGGAATATGACGGTGACGGGCTGGAGGCGTGCAAGCGATCCAATCAGAGCGGCGACTGCTGGGAGGCATCAGAGAGGCACGACAGAGCTCTAGGAGGTGTCGGCGTGCTTCGGGGAGATCAGAGGTGCTCCTCCCATCTTGGCGTCGGGGACGGTGGCTACAGTGGATCGTCGGGGGACTCTGGTGGTCCGGACGGTGAGGGAGCGGCACGGATGGGTTCGTGGAGGCACAGCGGAGGTCTCTGGATTGACGGTGTGACGCGAGGAAGCCCGGTGATCCCCTGCGCTTCTCGACGGTGATCGACAGTGGCCGCTGGGTTGGCGTCGACGACGAGTCTGTCAGAGAGGCGTGAGTCCAGAGAGATGGGAAAGAGATGGAAGGAGAGGAGAAGAAGGGAAGGAGAGGGGAAGAAGTGGAGGAGAGGCCCCCGAGGGGCCTCGTTGGAGGCCACGTAGCCTGAAGCCTTGCCGGTGGGGTGAACCCACCATCGGCGACAAGGCAACGGCGGGCATAGAAAGGGGGAAGCCCCCTGTCGCGGCCTAAAGGGAGCCTAAGTGCTTCTATGGGCCTACTGAATCGAAAAAAGAAGAAAAGGGGAGAGCAGTTACCTATCGTGGGAGATGTCCCTTCCGACGCGGCGGTCGACGGCGGCGTCTGAGGCAGCTCCGGCGGTGCTCTGGCTTGCAAAATGGGAGGCCACTCACGCTGGGAGGTCAGGGTTGCACTCCTGGTGGACTGGGTCTCGAGGGAGGAAGAGGTTTGCACGCTGGATGGGAGAGGATTCTGATAGGTTCGGGTTGTCAACAGTGAGCCTCTTTTGAACTTCGACAGAGCTCCTCCACGCCGTCGATCTCCCTCGCAAGGGCTGAGCGCTATTGGATCGAGGACACCCACGGAAGAGGAAGGCTCAGAGATCACGGCAGAGAGGGGTGCGCACCAAGAAATCCAGGATTGATTGCCGGAGATCTCGCCGGAGAATAGGGGATCGCCGGAGATGGCTCAACGGAATTATTTTTTCCTGTTTCTAAAGTTTTTGGTTTAAGGATTTCTACGCTTATTGGGCCAACATAATGGGCTAGGGTTTGGATTTATTTAATCTAATTTCCAATTTTGATTTGGTTGGTTTAAATTTTAGATTTGATTAAATTAAATTCAGATTTCACTAGTTTTCACTTGATTTAATTAAGAACTTATTTAGGTTTTGATAAAATGATTTTCTCTTGATTTAATCAAGCATTTTAGTTAGGTTTTGATTTAAATGATTTTCACTTGATTTAATTAAGTATTTTATTTTGGCTTTGATTTAGGGTTTTAATTATTTTGGTTTTTTTTGGTTTTATTTTTTTTGGATGTTCATGGATTTGAGGGTTTTTAACTTTAAGCTTTTAAATTAAGATTTTGAATTTTAACTTAGGCTTTTTATTTATGTTTTATGATTTTAATTAAATTTGTGATTAATGTTTAATTAATTGGTTTTAAGTAAGGGTTTTGAATTATTTTAGATTTATGGTTTTAATTTAGAGTTTTTGGTGTTTTAAATTAGGGTTTATTGGTTTATTTAGGGTTTTGGATTTCAGTTAATTAGGGTTTTTAATGGATTTCGATTTTAATTAGGGTTTTCACTTAATTACTCGGGTTTTAAATGGATTTAAGTGGATTTTATTTCATTTTGACTTGAATTAAGGTTTTTCGTTTATTAATTGGATTTTAAATGGATTTAAATCTGATTTTGACTTGAATTAAGTTTTTTAGTTTGTTTAAATGGATTTTAAGTGGATTTTATTTAATTACAGTTTTTCATTGGATTAATTGGATTTTAAGTGGACTTAAATGTGTTTTGTTTGGTTTTAATTTCGATTAAGTCAGAATGGACGAGTGTGGACCTGAATGGGCTTGAATGGGCTTAAATGGGCTAGGGTTTTGGTGGTCGCAACTAGAGCATCATCCGACTGCCAAGTGACTTCAAAATCGGGGTGTCTACACCTCGCATAGGAACACTATACAAATCTTTATAGTTTCTTATCAAAATTCTTTGAAAACTACTACATATTTATATATATATATAATCATTTAAGCACTTTAGTAATCTTTTTGGAAAATCCTAACTATAATTCATGGGAATCTTTCTTTAAACCATGCAATCTCTTTCAAAACTTCTTTTTCTAAATATTCTCAATATAGAAAATACACAGGGATTAAATATTAATCTTTATCAATCATTTTATTTCATTAACAAAGCCCTAGAATACCCACGCATGCCACACGTGCATTCGGCACGCGCCCTAGGCATTATCATTCTAGAACAGAAACCAGTTTTGGGTTGCCTGACTTAGAGTCTTCACCAATTCCTCCACAAGCCACGACGAATTGCCAGTAATATACTAAAACAAAGATTTCTAAGAATACTTTCATATGAAAAAGAAATCATTCAAATCGAATACTTATAATTCAAGATATACATGATTGAAGCTCTAAAACTCAGACTGACCTAACTGAATGGATTTTTAATCTTTGCACATCCATAAGTAATTCTACAGGCCACGAAATTTAACAAGTAACCTACCAAGATGAAGATTTTCAAGTCTACTTTCTAATGAAAAAAAAATCATTTGAATCCAATACCCATAGCTTAAGATATATCTAATTGAATTAAGATGACCCAAATAGGATTAACAGTGAATATATCATTGAAAATCTATCAAAAATCAACTAAAAATTCACCAAAAATCCACTAAATCTTCACTATACCTCGAAGACATCCCACACAGTGTATTTACAATAATATTATGCTTAAATAATGAAAAGAAAACAAAAGAAATGGAATGTGTACCTCTTATTTATTTCTTCTCTTCCTTTTTCTCCTCCTCCTCTTCTTCTTCTTCTCTACCCATGCAGCCATCCTTCTTTCTTGAGCTCTCCCTCATTCTCAGCCCCACTTTCCCCTCTCCCTCTCTCCACCCCTCCCCCCCCACCCCCCTTCTCTACTTCTCTCCTTTTCTTTCAGTCATTCAATTTTTTTTCTTTTTTTTTAATGCCTGCACAAGCCGCCTCTCACCATACCCCTCCTCCTCACGTAGCTTCATTTTTAATAAACTTTTCACATAAATTTTGCACAAAAGTCCTTAGAAAAGGGAGAAATGCCTTAAACACCCATCACATGCAATAAAATCACCAAAATAAGGCACCAAGGCTAGCAACCTTCACCAATGATAACTTAATCATTAATTAATTTATTATCAATAATGATTAAGTAGGAAAATCAAAGTTCAAGATGTTACAGTTGTGGTGGACGTAGTGAAGGTTGACCTGCAAAAAAAGATTAAAAATTTGTTGTTTAAGTGTAATGTGTTTTTGTAAAATTTACAAACCCAAAACCTTCAT
>JAMKQA010003419.1:0-11847 GCA_024699735.1 Posidonia australis
CCAATAAATCATGGGGTGTAGACCCTTGAGTCTACTTCAAAACCCTCAAACCATTCCTCAATCCATTAACTATGTGATTCATACGAAAATCACAAAGGGAAAGAGCTCAGTTTAACCTACTGTAGCTCACATCCCAAAAAATCCATACGAATCCACCAAAATCCATCCAAACCGCATGATTTCGACATATTCATGCTATTTATCACATTTCCATCCATTTTATGATTTTCCTACGATTGTACATGCTTTTCATCTCAATTTCATACATTTAACATAATCTACTAGGAGTATGTAAATGAGCAAGGAGTAGGGTCGCGTACCTCGAGTGGCACACCGGCGATCTTCCTCACTCCCCGGCAAGTCTCCTCTCGCCCCAGCGAAGCCTCCTCCACCGGCGATCTACCCCAACCAGCTCCTCCTCAGCCACGCACCGCTTGCTCTCTCTCTCCTCCTTTCCTTTCTCGCCACTCTCCTCCTCTGCCCACTCCTACCTCCCTCTCTTTATCTCTGCCTCCTCCCGCATGACGCCGACCATCCATCCCATCAGAGGAGACGACGAGGCACGGGCCTCCATTGCTGGTGGCATGGGCGTGGAAGAAGAGGAAGAAGAAGATGAGGAAGGGGTGGAAGGGTATGGCTCATGAGAGGGAGAGAAAAAAGGAAGGAGAAAAGAAGGAAAGAAAAGGAAGAAAAGACGAGCACGCAAACCGAGGCGACTGTGCATCCTCAAATCGGACTCCACATTGGTCCCAAATCACAAGTAGGTACACAGAAAGCCAACCACAAGCTCACACATCTAAGAAACAACAAATTATCCATTAGTAAACCATTTATACAATATTACAATTAATTGCATGGTTTACAAGCAAAAATGGATAATTAGGCCCATATGTCACAACCGTGGACCACGACCCTAGCCTCGAAATGACAATCAAGGAGTGTCAAACCTCCAAGACCCAATGAACCTCAGCCTCAGATATTTCGGCCCCCAACGCAAACAGAAAGCACCAAAAACTCTTTTTAAAACCATTTCCAAATCTATACTTTTCTCTTTCCAAAACTCTCTTTTAGAAAACCTTTTCAAAACCATTAAATATCCTTTAAAACTCAATAAACACTATGCCCAATAGCGGCACAAAAACCAAAAAATGAGAAACCACAAACAAAATACAGCCTCGACAGCTCTCCTGTCAAGCCTAGACAAAAACACCTTGGGAACGTTTGGATTCATGAGTACCATGCTCAACCCACGACCACAACCCAAGAAAACATCAACAAAAACATCCTCTAAGTGTCAAACCCACCTAGAAGACGCCACAACAAAGCAAACACAACTAGAACTATAAGCTCTAGCACCAAATGTAAGACACCTACTGACTCGTGTCCCTTTGGAGTACAGCCAGATCTACTCAAACACCCTGAACAGTGCCGTTGAATACTTCATTCAGTACATCGCACACAAAACCACACAAGCCCTAGATCTAGATATGCTATCATTATCCCTAAAATCCAGTCCAAACCATTTGGAAAAAGAACCTATTATTTCTATATCATTTCATCTTTTATTCTACCCACACTCGAGATGGAATCTTGGTAATTCATTTTAAGAAAACCCTAGACCATTCTAATGATTATCCTAATCAATTATGCCATTATATTTATCTCCCCAGGACTTATATATATATATATATATATATATATATATATATTAATCAAAACATAAAACATCTTAATACAGGATCAAGGCTTGGATCGGCAAATTGAAATGGAACGATCGACTGGACCTGGGCTTAGGGCACCAGATCAACAGACCGAAAAACCACTCGGTCGACTGAAAACCCCTGATTCGACAAACTGGAAACGTTTGGTCGACTGAACCAGGAATTCTGTCAATACCTAAGACTTTCAGAATGGCAGACTGAACGAATTTGGTCAAGCGAACCAGGGGTCAAGGTGAAAATCTGCAACAAAAACTACATACTAAAATAATTCAGCATGCCAAACCAAGTAACTACAGGGCACCTTGAAATGAGACCCAAAGTCTAATCCTGCAAACCACCAATCCAAACCATGCAAACTATATATCAAAATGAAGATCTCGACAAGATCTTCCAAACCAGACAAACAACACCGAGATCCATCAAGCGGATCTCAAGAAATCAACAGAAAACACAATGGAGGCACTATTCACCCCAAATCATAAATATGGCCATAAATGGTCCACAAATGTACAATAAATTCTAATAAAATTACTACAATTACCAGCACAGTAACATTCACCTATGGTACAAATTTGGAATCAAAAGAAAATCTACGAGGTGTGTACCTTCATCGAAGACACGACGGCACGAGATAGACGGCGACGCTCCTCCAACCACAAGCTGCTCCCCTCCTCCACACAATGATGGCGATACGACAGCGGCTGCATCCTCCTCCTCCCGACCATCTCCCTCTCTCTCTCTCTCAGCCCTCTCTTCGTCCCACCTCCCCTCTCCCTTTTTTCTCCCTCTCCTACGCACGGGAGAAGAAGAAGAAGAAGAAGAAGAAGAGGAAGGGGTGGGGCCTAAGGGAAGGAGGAAGAAAGAAAGAAAGAAAGAAGGAAAGAAAAGAAAGGAAGCCACAAGCACGAAACCAGACCACGTGACCTTTCACGTCCACGTGACTCATGGAAACTGAGATCTTCCACCAGAGCACAGGACAAACCCTCAAAACTCCCACGAGAGCCAGCAAAACACTAGGACCACACCACTCCAAAAAGGCCAAAAATACACAATCCAAGCGTCAGACACTACTGAGAACGTGTTCCACATTGGGCACTGGGACCCCCAATGCCCAACAGACCTGAATTTCACCTTAATTATCTGAGACACTACTGAGAACGTGTTCCACATTGGGCATTGGGACCCTTAATGCCCAACACACCTGAATTTCACCTTAATTATCTGACCAAAGTATCACTTCTAAAACTAGGTCATTACAGGAAAAGTGTGGGGTTGGAGTCCCCTAGGCTAGGGGCGCTGGCAAGGTTTGGAGTTAGAGTCCCTCGGTAGCCCAGGTACAGTGTTGGCAAGATCAAGGGTTAGAGTTCTTGGGTGGCCTAGGCATAGAGAACATCAAGAAGATGTACCCTATGTTTATCCTAGAGTGGACCTTTAAGGGATCTTCGAGTAAGAACCCAGGGTGGACGACTCCTACATAAGGTGGTCATGTCGTGGTAGTGCAAGGCACCTCAGGGTTAGAGTCCCTAAACGGCTGCTTGTGGTTGGTCGGTCACTTGTGACTAAAGTGACACGATAGGTTTTCATACTAGGTGTGTGAATTTGTAGTTGTAGTTTTTTAGCTCTTATTTAGGTTTTTAGACTTTGGTATAGAGATGACCTTAGTTTTGAAACGTGGTTTTGTGCTAATTTTTGAACTTGGTTTGGTGAAGAGTAACCATTCCAAAGATGCATAAAGAGATCTAAAAAATGTACGTGTTTTGAAAAGAAAAGAGAAAATTATTTTGAAAAGCATATTTTAAAGGATTTTTGTTTGTTTGACAGTAGTGAATTGTCTTGTTGTGGTTTTGTGGTATCGAGATAAGATATCTATTTTCTAAGGTTTTGGTATTGTAGCATGAGATGCATGATTTTATGGTTTTGTACATCAAGGTTTTCGATGGTTTCAATTTTTTAGTATCAATAGTTGAGATGCCGATTTTAGTGGTGTGTTCTAGTGGCAGACCTAGAGTTCGGAGAGGTCTAAGCTTTTGGTTTCTAAAGATCATGCTTTAAAAAGATTTCAATGCATGTTTGCAATAGAGTTTGCCAATTCTGGTTTGCAAATTTTGGATTTGGGTATTGCCAAGAGGGGTAGTGTGACCATGCCAGTGGAACCCTTGGCGCGGTTCTCCACCTACTCCAATGTGCGGAAAAACACGAGGAGATCCGATATGGTCACGGCGAAAATGGTGAATCTGGAAGAAGAGACAAGACTCGAAAACAACAAAGGGAAGACAAAAAGGATAAGGAAAGGAGTCGCCACCTAGTCTATTAATGGAAAGACGAGGAAAACCAAAAACAAAAAAGGCAGAAAGCAAACAAGATGCAAAGATGCATGTGTGATCCGTGCCTAATGGATAATGCAAGACGAATGTGGGCCAGAGAAAGGGTAAGGATTCTGGTTACGCATGGGGAAAGAGTTAGGCACCCCCATGCGCCCGATAAAACTCGGACTTTCTAGGTTTCCTACTGTCAATGGACTGCTAAATGTATGCTTGCTTCTTCTATACGCTCATGTATGAAGATGACCGAAAACATGCTAAATCAAGGAGAAGTGAAATCAAAGGAAAAAGTTAATCTGAGGGTCAAATGTAGGCATTGTTAATGTCGCTTTACTGTATGCCCTTGGGCGATGAGGAAAATCGTGAAAATCGTGAAATTCTCGGAAAGCGTCTCGCAAAACAGCAAAAATTGGGGATAAATCCGAAAAAATCAAAAAGGAGAAAATAATCCTTGTTTCGAGACCATGTCGACTTTGTAAGCCTTTTACTGTACGCCCTAGGGCGATGGAAAACCAAAACAAGTGAAAACCGCGGAAAATCGAGGAAAACTCGGAAAACGAGGAGAAAACAAAGCTCGAAACAAACTAGAAAAGCGTGCACCAAGCAAGAAAGAAGAGACGAGAAAATCCGTGCAAAAAGATGTGAAAAGCCATGCAAAATGCAAGTGTGAACGCAAATGTAAGAAGTCTAGGGGGTTTTGTGCAAGAAGCCCAAAATCCGAGGAAAGTTGAAGTTCAAAAGCCCAAATCATCAAAAATATGTAGTAAAACACATTCCAAGCATGTATGAAGAATTCTAGAGTCAAATGTGCATCCCTAGTCAAAGGAAGCTCTCTAGGGATCAGAATGCAATTTACCCACTAATGCATGCATGCAAATCAATTCTGCATAAAATCTAGGTAAAAATGCAAGAAAATGGTCTCAGAAATGATCCAGGAAGTTTCAAGGGTAAAATGGTCATTTTACCCTTGAAAACAGGCAATCATAACAATATCAATGAAGCACAAGGGCTAAACTGCAAAAAACCCAGCAAACAAAGTATCTAGAAGAAAGTCAGTAAAAACAGAGGGTTAAAGTACAATTAAACCATGAAAACAAACTTCTAGAATGTTTTAAAACAAATTCAGGGAGTTTTATGCAATTTTCACAGCAAAATAAGCCTTCTGGAAGTTTTTCTATAAAACTAGGGGCCTAAATGCAATTTGTCCAATAAAAACATGCTTTTGGAAAAGTTTCAGAGAAGTATGAGGGCTAACATGCAATTAAACCATGAAAAACAACTACCCAGAGAGTTTTTGAAATATGCAAGGGCTTAAATGCAGTTAAACCAGCAAAATAAAGCTTTTAGAAACATTTTGAAAAAGTCTAGGGTCCTCAATGCAATTTTCCCAAAGAAAATGAACTACCAGAGAGTTTCCAAGGAAATCCAGGGTTATCAATGCAATTTGCCTGAAGTAAAATACATTTTATAAACTCTGGAGGGCTTTTATTAAAGTTTTAAACTCAGGAAACATTACTTTAAATGTTCAGGGTAAGAAATATAATATTTTCTGTTAAAACTTTATTCAAAACATTATGGAAAAATGATGGAAGGACCTAGATGTAATAAAAGGACCCAAAAGTAATTCCAGAAGGACCTATTTGTAGGAAAAACATAAACTCCGGATTTTATTCAAATAAAATGTTTTAAATTGTTTTTTTAAAAAGAAAAAGAAACGACGGTCGCCAGCGACGGAACTCGCCGCCAACGACCGCCGGAGGGAGCAAACAAGGCCTTCCCGTGGTCCGATCTTAGATCAGACTCCACGAGAAGCAAGAAAAGAGGCATCCAGAGAGATCCAATGGACTGGATCAGAGGCACAACGGCTGGAGTGGGCCATCCACCCCCTCTCGCCGTCATGGCAACTCCGGCGACACTCCCGAGGAGGCTGGAGGCGCTCGAGGCGGCGGCGCTACGATTGTAGAGCTCCAGAGAGTTGAGGACGTGTGGGGGGAACTTTCCCTTCATCGAGGAGCTCAGTGCGGGCTTCTCGTGCATCCCGGACGTCGCCTGTCGTCGACGTTGCATGCTCAGGCGAGTGTGACTGTGGGGGCCATCCAAGGGTTGAAGAAGGTTCTTGATCGCTCCAGAAGCTCACGTGAGGCCAAAGGGAGGCTCCCTCGGGGTTGGATGGCTGTGGCGAAGCACGGAGCGGCGGACGGAGTGAAACAGTGGAGCTTCTTCTCCGACGACGGCAACTGGGGTATGTCCGACGTCTGCTACCTCTCGGGGCTTGTAGCTTGGCTCCGAGGGATCTGGAGCCACAGGGCGTGCCAGGGACACTCCTCAGCGACTTGGAGATGCTCGGGGGGGAGCTGGAGGCTCGCACAGTCCTCTGGTCATAGCTTTCTTCTCCAGCGACGACAACAATTCGCAATTGCGGTGATCTTCTACTGGTGCTCTTCATAGAGATCGAAGCAAGGCCAAGAGAGGAGGAAAAGCAATAGGAGGTCTAGGGGAGCAATGCCTAGAGTTCTAGGACCAGGGACAAGCCCCGAGGCAGTGCCCCCACCTAGGTCTCCGAAAAACAACTCTGACGAGCCCTGGGAGCACAACACAGCCAGAGGAGACCTCTGGAACCCCTGGAACTGATCCAGGAAGCAAGGGGGAAGTCCTAGGAGTAATATTTAACCATAATTGAAGTCAGAAGGAGGTGTACCTGGTTTGGTAGTGATTTTTCACCTTTTTGCTCACCGAAGGTCGCCGAACATCGCCTCTCCTGCTCCACTACGAGCTCCTCTCTCTCCCAGAAGCTCTCTCTCACATTCCCTCTCTCTGACCACCTAGAGCTCTATTTATAGCCTAGGAAACCCATAACAAACTCACAACCTCCCACTCCAACAAACCAAAACCACCTAACAACCTCTTAACCACCTAACTAATCACTAACCAACTCTAACAAACCTATAACAAACCTAGGGATTGAGAAAGTGGGCTTAAATGGGCCTAATGGGCTTCATGGCCTTTGGTGGGCCTTCATGGGCTTAATGGGCTTTGGTTGAATCAAATGGGCTTTGGATGAATTAAATGAGGCCTTGGATGAATTAAATGGGCTTCGTAGGGCTTAATGGGCCTATGTGGGCCTTCTTGGGCCTAATGAGCTTTAATTGGGCCTAAATAGGTCTTGTGGGCCCAAGTGGGCCTCAAGTGAGCTTCAAGGAGTTAAATGGGCCTTCAAAGGGGTTAAATGGGTCTTCAAGGGCCTTCATGGGCCAAGGTGGGCTAAATTGGGCTTTATGGGCTTTGAATGGATTCAACTAGGGTTAGAGTTCATTGGTGATTGAAAGTCCAGCCACCACACTTTCAACCTGCAAAATTAGGAAAATTGGGGTGTCTACAGATGTCCCTCCCTGAGCAAGGTCGGAGGTTGAGTAGAACAGAGACCGATACTCTGGGTAGACAAAGACACCCCACGCCCTCTCACAAGGAAGAGACATCAGGAGGAGGAGACCACTACTCAGAGTTGACAATGACACCCTGCCCGAAGCCACAAGAACGAGTCAATTACTGGCAACCAGCCACCAGTCGGAAAACATACCAGAGGTCCGCACCAGAGATCCTGTCACCACAGCGGAGGCCAAACAGAGGAACAAACACAAAAGACTAAGAATTGACAAGTTGATGACCAATCAACTCCTAAAAGACATGACTGGTTATCGCACTTGCCGAGAAAACGCCGAACAAGACTCACGGTGCTTGCCGACCGGGAAGCGACTAGTCACGGAAGTCATCCGGGTAGTTCGGGCTACCAGCCCAGAAGGAGGGAAGAAACAAAGAGAGTGGGGAATCCATCAGGCACCACAGGGATTGCCTGGGTAGTTCGGGATACCAGCCCAGAAGGACTCGACACAAGACTCAACGGAAAGACACCAGTAGAAGAAGACAAAGTGGAAAAAGGCGAATCAGCCAACCGAGAAGCAGGCAGTGCTGATTCGAGAAGAAGACAAACAAACACATCAACCGAGAAGTAGGCAGTAATGGTCCGAGGGGGAAAGACACACGAACACATCAACTGAGAAGCTGGCAGTGATGGTCCGAGTGTCGAGGAACGGACTCGCCAACCGAGAGGCTGTCAGTGACGGTCCGAAGGAGATGACAAACGAACACATCAACGGAGAAGCTGGCGGTGATGGTCCAAGTGCCGAGGAGCGGACTCGCCAACCGAGAGGCTATCGGTGACTATCCAGGGGAATGACAAACGAACACATCAACTGAGAAGCTGGCAGTGATGGTCCGAGTGTCGAGGAACAGACTCGCCAACCGAGAGGCTATCGGTGACGGTTTAGGAGGAAAGACAAATGAACAATTCAATCGAGAGGCTGGCAGTGATGGTCCGAGTGAAGAGGCGCAGACTCGCCAATCGAGAGGCTGTCGGTGACGGTCCAGGAGGATGACAAATGAACACATAAACCATGAAAACAAACTTTTAGAATGTTTTAAAACAAATTCAGGGAGTTTTATGCAATTTTCACAGTAAAATAAGCCTTATGGAAGTTTTTCTATAAAACACAGGGGCCTAAATGCAATTTGTCCAATAAAAACATGCTTTTGGAAAAGTTTCAAAGAAGTATGAGGGCTAACATGTAATTAAACCATGAAAAACAACTACCCAGAGAGTTTTTGAAATATGCAAGGGCTTAAATGCAGTTAAACCAGCAAAATAAAGCTTTCAGAAACGTTTTGAAAAAGTCTAGGGTCCTCAATGCAATTTTCCTAAAGAAAATGAACTGCCAGAGAGTTTCCAAGGAAATCCAGGGTTATCAATGCAATTTGCCTGAAGCAAAATACATTTTATAAACTCTGGAGGGCTTTTATTAAAGTTTTAAACTCAGGAAACATTACTTTAAATGTTCAGGGTAAGAAATATAATATTTTCTGTTAAAACTTTATTCAAAACATTATGGAAAAATGATGGAAGGACCTAGATGTAATAAAAGGACCCAAAAGTAATTTCAGAAGGACCTATTTGCAAGAAAAACATAAACTCCGGATTTTATTCAAATAAAATGTTTTAAATTGTTTTTTTAAAAAGCAAAAGAAACGACGGTCGCCGGCGACGGAGCCCGCCGCCGTCAACCGCCGGGGGGGGGGCAAACAAGGCCTTCCCGTGGTCCAATCTTAGATCAGACTCCACGAGAAGCAAGAAAAGAGGCATCCAGAGAGATCCAACGGATTGGATCAAAGGCACAATGGCTGGAGTGGGCCACCCACCCCCTCTCCCCGTCGGGGCAACTCCGGCGACACTCCCAAGGAGGCTAGAGGCGCTTGAAGCGGCGGCGCTGCGATTGTAGAGCTCCGGAGAGTTGAGGAGGTGTGGGGGGAACTTTCCCTTTATCGAGGAGCTCAGTGCGGGCTTCTCGTGCATCCCAGACGTCGCCTACCGTCGACGCTTGCACGTTCCGGCGAGTCTGGCTACGAGGGCCATCCAGAGGTTGAAGAAGGTTCTTGATCGCTCCGAAAGCTCATGTGAGGCCAGAGGGAGGCTCCTGCGGGGTTGGATGGTTGTGGCGAAGCGCAGAGCGGCGGACGGAGTGAAACAGTGGAGCTTCTTCTCCGGCGACGGCAGTTGGGGTATCTCCGGCGTCTGCTACCTCCCAGGGCTTGTAGCTTGGCTTCAAGGGATCTGGAGCCACGGGGCGTGCCAGGGACACCCCTCAGTGACTTGGAGATGCTCGGGGGGAGCTGGAGGCTCGCACAGTTCTTTGGTCATAGCTTTCTTCTCCGGCGACGGCAACAATTCGCAATTCCGACGATCTTCTACTGGTGCTCTTCACAGAGATCGAAGCAAGGCCAAGAGAGGAGGAAAAGCAAGAGGAGGTCTAGGGGAGCAATGCCTAGAGTTCTAGGACCAGGGACAAGCCCCGAGGTAGTGCCCCCACCTAGGTCACCGAAAAGCAACTCCGACGACCCCTAGGAGCACAACGCAACCAGAGGAGACCTCTGGAACCCCTGGAACTGATCCAGGAAGCAAGGGGGAAGTCCTAGGAGTAATATTTAACCATAATTGAAGTCAAAAGGAGGTGTACCTGGTTTGGTAGTGATTTTTCACCTTTTTGCTCGCCGGAGGTCGCCAGAAATCGCCTCTCCTCCTCCACTGCGAGCTCCTCTCTCTCCCAGAAGCTCTCTCTCGCATCCCCTCTCTCTGACCACCTTGAGCTCTATTTATAGCCTAGGAAACCCATAACAACCATAACAAACTCACAACCTCCCACTCCAACAAACCAAAACCACCTAACAACCACTTAACCACCTAACTAATCACTAACAAAAACCCACTAATCACTAACCAACTCTAACAAACCTATAACAAACCTAGGGATTGAGAAAGTGGGCTTAAATGGGCTTTCATGGGCCTAATGGGCTTCATGGGCTTTGGTGGGCCTTCATGAGCTTAATGGGCTTCGGTTGAATCAAATGGGCTTTGGATGAATTAAATGAGGCCTTGGATGAATTAAGTGAGCCTTGGTGAATTAAATGGGCTTTGTGGGACTTAATGGGCCTATATGGGCCTTCTTGGGCCTAATGAGCTTCAATTGGGCCTAAATAGGTCTTATGGGCCCAAGTGAGCCTCAAGTGAGCTTCAAGGAGTTAAATGGGCCTTCAAAGGGGTTAAATGGGTCTTCAAGGGCCTTCATGGGCCAAGGTGGGCTAAATTAGGCTTTGTGGGCTTTGAATGGATTCAATTAGGGTTAGAGTTCATTGGTGATCGAAAGCCCAGCCACCACACTTTCAACCTGCAAAATTGGGAAATTTGGGGTGTCTACCGGTAGCATGAGATTTTGTTAGCTGAATGCTAGTAGCTCCAATCTTGGTTTGATGTTTTTAGTAGGTTGGTAAGCATGTGCTAGGTGGCTTTTAGATGTCACTCACATGTATTTTAATGATTTTCTTACAAGTACATATATGATTTAGCGGTTGGATCTAGTACATATAATCGAAGTCACGTAGTCACATACCACAGGTTCTAGGTAAAATTAAATATTTTTCAATTAAGACCTTCACTGCCAAATATTACTTACTGTCCTTGTGGTCTTGTGAAATGATTGGTAAAATTTATTTTTGTTAATATTTTTTACCCTCAGAGGAAAATTTTGTTTTATAATTTATATGAATAATTTTTCCAATGTAGGTCCATACTATGTATGATATTCGTCAAAACGTGAAGGATATAATGCAAATTTACTCATGATCTAGATGTGCTCCAAAGATCTATGAGCATGCACCAAAAAATATTAGTCTGTTTTACTGAATTGCATATCTCTCAACACTATGACTACACCTTCACACAAACAAGTTTAAGCTAAGGAGGAGTGTTAAGCAGTATCCTATATATTCCACCTGAGGTTGATGTAGAAGTAGAGGCAGAAGCCGAAGAGGAGAGGTAAAGGAGTATGAAGATGATGAGTTGGAGAAAGAGCATGATATCATGTAGATGTTGAAAAATCTATAAATACATTTTGATGATAACAAATGATATGTGATTAAATGTTATATAATCACTTCAGAAAATATGAAAAGCATTTATGAAAGCAAAATATTCTACTATATATGTATTCGGACTTACATGCCAAGATAGAAGCTTTTTGGAGCTTAGATTTTTGGCATACCGAAGTTTTTCGGTATTCCGAATCAGGAATAATCGGAACATTGCCCGGAGCACCGAAATTCAAAGCAATCAAAAGATTCCAGAAATTCGGTCGACCGATCCAAATCGGAATACCGATTCAGCAATTTTCGGAAGATCATCGAAAGATAGAGCGGCACAC
>JAMKQA010003423.1:0-27573 GCA_024699735.1 Posidonia australis
CCACAGGGGAGAAACCAAGGCACAGAACACAGAGAAGCAACCACAACCAACACACAACTGGATTAACCATTAATAAACCATACACAAATAATCACAAGAAATTCCATGGTTTAAAATTAATGGAGAAAAATCCAGGCACAGATGTTACATCTTGTGGCGTAGCTAGAACTGCACCGATGCCTCTTCCTCGTTTATTGACTGCACCATCGAAGTAGAGACTCCATTGATGCTCATTCTGAAGTCCTTCTAGTTCCTCCTCGCCTATTGCAAACAATATATCTTCATCTGGGAACTGAGTCTGCAACGGCTGATATTCTGGTAAGGGTAGGTCGGCCAAGTAATCTGCCATTACTTGTCCCTTCATGGATTTTTGTGTGACAAAGGTGATATCATATTGGGATAATATCACCTGCCATTTGACACATCTGCCCACCAAAGCTGGCTTCTAGAATAGATATTTGATAGGATCATGCCGACACAACAACAATACCGGATACACCATCATATAATGCCGGAGGCGCTACGTGGCCCACACCAGAAATAAGCAGACTTTCTCTATTGGGTTGTATTTAACCTCGCAGTCATTGAACTTTTTACTGAGGTAGTAGATAGCCTTCTCTTTACGCCTAGATTCATCATACTGACCCAGAACTGTGTCTATGGAATGTTGTGTTGTGGAGAGATATAACAGTAAAGGACGCTTTGGCGCAGGGGGAACTAAAACTGGGGGTTTTAATAGAAGCTGCTTGATTTTATCAAAGGCCGCTTGACAATCATCATTCCAACAAGTCTGGGCGTTCTTCCTCAATAGCTTGAATATGGGTTCATATATAGGCGTAAGCTGTGCAATGAACCTGCTGATATATTGTAGCCGGTCTAATAAACCACGAATCTCCTTCTCGGTGGTCGGAGGAGGCATGTCAATAATGACTCTGGCTTTGTGGGGGTCCACTTCAATTCCCCTCTGACTGATGATATAACCCAGTAGCTTTCCAGAGGATACCCTAAATGCACATTTGTTGGGGTTCAGGCGGAACTTATACTTTCGCAGGCGCTCAAACAACCTTCTTAAGCAGGAGAGATGGTCCTCGAGCTCTTTAAATTTAGCAATCATGTTATCCACGTATACTTCAACCTCTTGATGCATAAGATCGTGAAATAAAGCTGTCATGGCCCTTTGGTATGTTGCACCTGCATTCTTCAACCCGAATGGCATCACTCTGTAATAGAAGACTCCTCATGGAGTAATGAAGGATGTCTTCTCCATATCTTCCTCGGTCATTCTGATCTGGTTGTATCTTGAAAACCCGTCCATAAATGACAACATTTTATGCCCTGCTGTGTTGTCTACCAACATGTCAATGTAAGGGAGCGGGAAATCATCTTTGGGACTTGCTTTATTAAGATCTCGATAATCGATGCACATGCGAACCCACCCATCCTTTTTCGGTACTAACACCACATTGGCGAGCCATTCAAGATACAGCACGACCTTGAGGAAGTTGACTTTGTGCAGTTTCATGATTTCCTCTTTGAGCTTCAAAGGCCACTGGAGGCGCCATCTACGGAGCTTTTGCTTGACTGACTTTGAATTTGGTATTAGTGACAATGTATGAACTACCACTTCAATGTCTAGTCCCACCATGTCATCATAATTCCATACAAAGACATCTACATAATCTTTCAGGAAAGTTATAAACTCCGTCTTTGCTTGTAGTGATAAATTAGCATTGATGCGTGTTTCTTTAATTTCTTCCGCCGTGCTGATATTGATAAGCTCCGTTTCCTCCTTTACGTGAAGATTTGGACCTTCTGGATCAATATCATAGAAGGAGGTTTGTGATGGCTCATCTGCATAATCTGCTCTATGGACCTCATCATCTTCTTCATTAGCAATTAGCTCTGACAGGATTTCTTTTTCAAATACCGGGTCTGTTATGTCAATTGAGAAGACCTCTTCTGATTCTGCGCTCTGATGGCGTTTAAGGACTGTCACAGTGACCTTCGTGTTCTTGTATCGGCATTGTGCTACTTCTTCTGCTTCCCTGTCTGGATGATCCGAGGAACCGAGAGTCCCTGCCTCTAATGTTGATGCCTCCTTATTTTTATTTTTGGATTTTGATTTTTTTGGCATTTTCTTTTTTTCTGTTGGCTGTACTAGATTCTGCCTGCTGACGGTTGCTTTGCTGTAGGTTGGTGAGACTACTGCCGCCTGTCCTACTCATGCTTGATTCAAGCTTTTGATCCTCACCCTCCAGCGGAGTCGCCAATTCCTGTAACCATACCTGTGACAGCCTCAGGACTTGGAGCGAAAGGCCAAATACACGAGGAACGGCAAAGTCACGGTAAAAATAATAAAAATAAAAATGCAAATGCAGGAGTCGCCACCTAGTCTATTAAAATGGAAGACGAGGAAAACCATAAAAGAATCATTCAAATCATGCATATAAAAACCAATGGGAAAAGCTTGGAAAACCAGAAATAGGTAAGGATCCCTGTTACGCACGAGGAAGATATTAGGCACCCTCGTGCGTCCGATAAATCGGTCTTCTATAGGTTTCTCATTTGCTTATGAAATGTCGACTTTTCAGCTTTTACTGTACGCCCGATGGCGATATGCCATGTCATGTTAAGTGAGTGGTGTCTTATACTAAAATAAGGGTACATTGAGTGCAGGGTGTGTCCTAATATTCATAAATATCACTCATAAATCGGGTCAAGCGTCGATGCAAAAATATTACATGAATAAGATCAAGGATCTAAGTATTTTGAGTGATTTATCATCCTTACTTTGCTATATGCAAATGCAATCTAACATGCATGGAAATAGCTAAAAACAAAGTTGTGTCCTCTCGATATATCAAGGAAGAAAACCAGAAGCAAATCGAAATAAAAATCATGCTAGAAAGCTATGCAAAAGTTGCTGTGTGCTACTGATAAACAGACTGATGTGCCTGCTTGGTGCGCCAGACTGGTGCTCCAGTTTGGTGCGCCACCTATGTACTCCTGTGTGGGCCAGAAAGATATGCCAAAGCAAATACAGAAATCCATGCAGTCCACAAGTCACATATGCTATGTAAAATCCTTTGCAAAACTTGAAAAATATGCTTTAAAAGTGAAAGAAATGCAAGTGTAATGACTTGTGGACCTTGTGCTCAAGGATTAGTAGCCTCACACAAGATCCCAACCTATTCATGCTAAAATGTATGCAAGAAGGTTCAGCCATGTCTCTGGATCGTGGGCTGATGCACAAGGTTCTCCATATTGGAGTAGAGACAAACAGCCTACTAGATTTTACCCATGGACTGAACATCCAAAGGGGGAAAACAGTTAGAAAATAATCTTGTTTAGAGCTGCAAACATGCATGCAAAACCATGGAATATCAGAGAACCAGTAGCAAAAGAATCGGACGCAAAGTCATCGAAAAACTATGCAAACAGGGATGTAAAAGTGAGTGTTTTGCTCTCTGACCAGTCTGGTGCACCTGAATGGTGTGCCAGAGTGGTGCTCTGGGTTGGTGCGCTAGAGTGGTGCTCTGGGTTGGTGCGCCACTTAAGTGCTTCAGATTGGTGCTCCCCAGAAAATTTGGATCATACTACAATCTGATCCAGAATAGAGATGGATGATTTTTATTAATGCAGATCAGTTTATGCAGATGATAAAAATTGAAACATGATGTGACGTAAATGAGCAAAACAAACCAATTATTATGTGATTCAAAAATATGATAAATTATAAGTTCATGGCTAAAATACTTGCATAAGATTCTAAAAGATAAAACAGAAGATGAAGCGAACTTTAACAGCACATGTAAAGGATGAATATGAAAAAAACCTGATTTGCTACATATCTCCTAGCATGCATGTTCATAAATCATGATTCTTATTACAAAAGATTAGAAAGAAAAGACAACTCCTAGAAGTAACAAAGTGTAGATTTCCATGCTAGAAATAAAGAGTTATGCTAGCAAACAAGGTACAGATTTACATGTAGAACATATTGCAAAGGAAACAAGCAATCTCATCATGGAACTCTCATGTTAACAGTAAAAAATCAGACTATAGATAAAGTCTAAAGCATGCTTTATTCAGTGCAAAAACTAAGATCTTAAAAGAAGAAAGGTGAGGAGCCTACCTTGTCCAAGGTGTTTCTTCTTAGAGAACCCAAGATAATATGATCCTTGTTACTTTGGAAAGGTTGAAGATGTTTTGGAATGCAAGGGAATACTCCAGAAAACGAGAATAGGCTGTTAGAAAAAAGCATATGGCTTGCTCAAGATGCTTGTTCAGATCAGGATTGCAGAAATCAAGGTTTTCTAACCTATTCTAATGGTTGCCTATAGAGGTCCTTATATAATATTTCTCAAGGGTAACTCCTAGAGGATACAAGGATCCTCGTAAACGAAAAGCCTGAGAAGATTCCATGGCATATTCGTTGGTGGAGGTAACAGCCATGGGAGGTGGAAAGTCAACAGCCAGCAGTCTGAGAAATGGCTGCGTGCAAGCTTAGTGCG
Source organism: Posidonia australis (assembly GCA_024699735.1). Classification (NCBI taxonomy): domain Eukaryota; kingdom Viridiplantae; phylum Streptophyta; class Magnoliopsida; order Alismatales; family Posidoniaceae; genus Posidonia; species Posidonia australis. Next base: position 4,515 of record JAMKQA010003423.1, read on the forward strand.
TCAGGTAGGTGTGGCAGTCTAGTGCTCCAGCTAGGAGTGCCACTGTAGTGCTCTTGCTCGATGCTCCAGCTAGGTGTTCCACATTAGTGCTCTAACTTGGTGCTTTCCTCTATCTGTCTGGATTTCTAATTGGACTGCAGGTCTGCTACAGGTTTATGGTCGGTTTGGCTAATGGGATTAGGTTTGCCACATCCAAAGCAACATCTGGAAAGTTTATCTATGAGTCACCTCAAAATCGAGGTGTCTACAGATGCCCCTCCCTGAGCGAGGTCGAAGGACGGAAGGAATCAAGACCGATGCTTAGGGTTGACAAGATACCCCTATTTTGAGGTTACAGAAGGATAGTGTTTGCTATAAGCAGTAAGTCACTTATCCAGCGGAAGCATCAAAAGTCATGACTTGTCGGCAAATGCAAATGCAAATGCATGCGACTGCTGACCTACATGCAGGGGATGTAATGCCAATGCGAAAACAAATGCAAGAGCCGATCTTGAAAGTCGATGCAAAGCGGATGCTAACATAAAACACAAGAGTGGATGCTTGCAAGATGATGCAATGCTGATGCTAATGCTAAAGAAATATGACAAAAACCAAGAAATCCTGCACACAGAGGGAACCACTGGCAGGAAAATGATAAATTGTCAGACTCATCAGCCGGATTATTGAGATTATCAACCTAAAGAGGCGAGATATGACAAGTCAAACAAGTCTTGTCATCCCGATCGCCAGACAGTATGACGGTTGTCAACCGAGTAGTTGGGGATACCAACCCAAGGGGAAGAGGGGCATGACAAACATATCATTTATCAAATGAGAAGAAGGCCCTGTCCACACAGACCAAAGGCTAACAAAGAGATTTCGCACCCGCGAAAACTCGGAAGAGAAGAGAGAAAAAAGGACATTGACCACCTGGTTAGAGGGTCAAACAACTAGATTCTGCGTCCGCAAAAACACAGAAGAAAAAGGATAAGGACCTTGACCGTCCGGTCAAAAGGTCAAGCTAGGACCTTGACCATCTAGTTAAAAGGTCAAGCATCAGGATTTCCTGTCCAAGAAAATCCGAGAGAAGGACTAGGACCCTGACCATCTGGTTAAAAGATAAAGCCACCGGATTTCCTGCCAGGGAAATCCAAGAGAAAGGCAAGGACCCTGACCACCAGGTCAAAAGGTCAAGCCGCCGAATTTCCTGCCCAGGGAATCCGAGAGAAGCCAAAGACTTCGACCGCCCTGTCAAAATCAACAAGTTGGATTTCGCGCCCGCGAAAATCCAAGAGGGGCAAAGGACATTGACCACCCGATTAAAGTCCAGCTGAATTTCGCGCCTGCGAAAATCCAAGAGGGCAAACGGCATTGACCATTAGGTCAAAGTCAACAAGCTGCATTTCGCGCTCGCGAAAATCCAAGAGGGCAAACAACATTGACCGCCCGGACAAAGTCAAAAAGATGGATCTCGCGCCTGTGAAAATGCAAGAAGGGCAAATGACATTGACCGTCTAGTCAAAGTCAAGTTGGATTTCGCGCCTGCGAAAATCCAAGAAGGGCAAATGACATTGACCGCCCGGTCAAAGTCAAGATGGATTTCGCGCCTGCGAAAATCAAAGGAGCAGGATATGACCTTGACAGCCTGGTCAAAAATCGACTCTGACCATCCAGTCAGAAGCCAAGAAAAAGGATCTCGCCCCCGCGAGAATCCAAGAAAAGCAAAGGAAATGACCATAACCGCCCAGTCAAAGGTCGACTCTGACCGCCCGATTAGAAGCCAAGGAAGCGAAAATCCAAGCAGAGGAAATGACCTTGATTGTCCGGTCAGAAGCCAATGAAAAGGAAAAGGAAGTGACCTCGACCGCCCGGTCGAAGGTCGACTCTGACTGCCCGGTCAGAAGCCAAAGAAAAGGAAAAGAAAGCGACCTCGACCACCCGGTCGAAGGTTGACTCTAACCGTCCGGTCAGAAGCCAAAGAAAAAGACAAGGAAATGACCTCGACCGCCCAGTCGAAGGTCGACTCTGACCGCCCAGTCAAGAGCCAAAGGAAAGGAATTGACTTCGACCGTTAGGTCGAAGGTTGACTCTGACCGCCCGGTCAGAGAAGCCAAAGACAAGGTTCTCGCGCCGGCGAGAATCCAAGGAAAGCAAAGGAAAGGACCTTGACCACCTGGTCAAAGTTCAAACAAAAGGATTTCGCGCCTGTGAAAATCCAAGGAAAGAAGGGATAGATGGATCTCGTTTGCTCAGAGCGAGAACCTAGAAAAACAAAAGCGATAAACCCTGATTTGTCCCCCAGGAAGGAAGTTGGCTGCAATTGCGCAGGGAGGGCAGAACTGCTTGCTGTTGATTCTGTGGCATGAAAACTGGTGCTCTTACTGAGATGCATGTGCTATATCCTCTGGAGGAACCTTGCTGGAATGTCGATCTGAATTGGCTTTGTTTGTAAAGACAAAGCTGAGGCATGTCCGTAATTTTCTGAAACTGGGGCCTTGTTGCAAATTTCAGATTGTCGTATTGGTGCTGTGCTATGATACTGGAAGAATGCTTGCATGTTTCTGCTTAAATATAACTCCTCACCCCTTTCAAGGGTTATTCTGCACACTTCTCGGTGAAAAGGGGCTACGATGGTGGTCGTGACGGGTTGGTCGTGTGTTGGTGGCGGGTTGGTGGTTATGGTCATCGGCGGTGGAAGGTGGGTTGGTCGTGGTGATTCAAGGGTGGGGTATATACAAAGAAGGTTTACTGTTGTTTATGCCATACATTGATTGACTGAATGCCATGCTGCCATAAGTTGAATCACTTTAAATTATTTGCTGAACCATGCTTAAGAAAGATGATAGCTTTTGCAGAATGTGCCATTCTCGCATATTTTAGCAAGAAAATATTGCCCCATAATTCGCACATTTCCATGTAATGTTGAGCTGTGACTATATGCCCGTGTTATCTACATTTCTGCCACCATATGCCATAATACTCTATTAAAATGCCATGTCCCTTCTACTTCGCCTGTTTCTTTGTCTACAATACAATGCCTGACTCTGTTTTAGATTTCGTATGTCATTGCCTTGCCTTTGTTTTAGCTTCAATGAGGTCTTCACCCTTTTTGTAGGACAATCCAGCTCCCGAAGAGGGGACCCCACAGTCCTCTCGGGGTACGCCATCTAGCTCTCGCTTTCGGCGGTGGGGTAGTTCTTCGAAATCACGTGCCTTCAGCAGTTCGACTCCTACCATCCCTATTGAGGTAAATCCCAAAATTGGAAGAAAAAAGTGCATATAAATATGGTGCCTTATCTGACAAATGCATTTTCAGGAATCTGGCAACTTCGAGGGGCGACTGCTAAGTGACCATCACCTCTGCGAGGGTCCTGATTTTGGGGTAATTTTCTCGCTTTGACGAGCTTTAATTATAACCTGCCTTTGACTTGGCATTAATTTTGTTCTCTACATTTCAGGATGAGGATGCGAATCGGATTATGCGGTGCCACTGGGGCCCAATGCTTGACCACTTTCATCGTCTGTTGGATTTTCTACAGGACTTCCTCCTTCACCGATCCCCATTCGGAGGTTTGTTTGCATACCCATTATACATGGCCATTATAACTTCTTCCGGGCTTTAGTGTAAAGGTGGAGGTTTGAGACGCACACTTTTCACTTTCCATTCGGAGAGCTGACCGTCCTGCCTGATCAGTGGGCTCTGCTGACGGGTCTTTCCTTTGGCGACGAGCCGATTATAGGTGAGACTACTCACAGCTTGCACCTTGCACGTGTGCACTTGGGCCGTTTTCCTCCAAAGCCACCTCGGGAGAAGTACATGATCACTGTGGGGTGGCCGAGAGAGTGGTATCAGTTCTGTCCCAACCACGAGCCTGACAGCGAAAAGGCGGACTTTGTACTGAGGCATTTCTTGCTGGATCTGCTGGCCATGATTTTCTGTGACTCGTCTGCTTACTGCATTCATGCTGATTGGTTAGCGTACTTAACCAATCTGGAACATCTGATTGGTTATACTTGGTTGATTTGCGGGCTCGACAATGTGGTTAAGCTTGGGCGCCGCTCTTATGTGGGGCTATATCCTCTGCTGACTGCAAGTACTTATTTGCATTGTTATCTAAATATATATATTTGATTCTTATCTGACCTTTGCTTCCCTTTGCTAGTACTGGATTTTGAAGCATATCACCAGAGGACATAGTTTTTGTCGTCTTCGGAACGAGCTTTTGCCTCTTCCCCGTCAGTGGGTCGAGCCTGACCACTGGGCTGCTACTGGGATCTACAGTTACGAGTCCTACCGGTATTTGTTGAACCTGGTAGAACTCGAGGATGTAAGTCTCCCCTTTTTTTTATACCGTGTCCTCTAATCCATGTTGCTTAAATTACTTATATATCTTTTTTTCTTTTCCCGTAACACGTTCATCTGCGTCCGTTCTCCAGATATGATGGCTTTGACTAGGCTCCCCTGAACTCTGGCCGCGTTCTCAGGGACAAGCAGGTGAAGTTCTACTGCATGAAGAAGTCGACTTATTTCCTCCCGGGGCGCGTACGGCATCAATTTCTGAATGAGTTCTGCATTCCTACCCCTCCTCCTTCTGATATGGACCGCCCGGCTTCGACCCGTTCAGTTGCCAGAAGCCGGTATGCGGCAGTTATGCCTTCTCAGGACAGACATGTCCTTCGGAGAGTCAACTACACAGATTATCTGACTTAGTACAGGCGTGTCTGGAAGCTGTACTTATTTAAGGAGGCAGTGTGGGACAGCCAGCGCGGGATGTAGTATGCCTCCGACTGGGCCAAGGTACTTGATTGCAATCTCTGCTTAATACTTTCAGGCATATGATCTATATAAATCTGACATTCGTCAAAATCCACAGGACTTCGAAGAACAATTCGGCGCATTCTATGCCGATATCCGTCGGAAAAGGATAAGACTTTTACTTAGTAAATTGTCATTTTCAGCTCAAAACATGCCTGACATATCTGTTACTTAGTAGGAACTACGCTGGCGTAATATCATCCGGGTATGCCTCTCTTTGTTATCCTACTTTAATTCTGACTGCTAACACAAATCTTGATATTACAGCAGGACTTCCCAGCTCAAGAGGTGAATGTAGCCAGCAGCGGGGAATTCACCATGGAGGCATCTGAGGAGGACTGCTCAGATACTGAGGTTACCCAGAGGGTTCAAGATTCTACTCCCCGTTCCCAGGCTACTGCAGCTGCTCAATGGTCGCACCGAATCACTAGACGAGGCGCCCGTCTCTTGGCCGAACACTTCCAAAAGGCCCCAACTTTGTCTTTACAGTAACCTGGGAACGCGAAAATTACGGACATGCCCCAGCTTTGTCTTTGCAAACTCGCAAACAAAGTCAATTCAGATCGACATTCCAGTAAGGTTCCTCCAGAGGATATAGCACATGCATCTCAGTAAGAGCACCAGTTTCCTTGTCACAGAACCAACAGCAAGCAGTTTTGCCTTCTCCGCGCAATTGCAGCCAACTTCCTTCCCCGTGCAATTGCGCACATCATTTCCTAACCTTTGGCAAACTTTTTATGAAATCTACCAATGCTATATCTTGCTTCACGAACATGTGTTGTGATAAACAAAAAAAGAAAGAAAGAATTTTTTACTCTTGCGAGACTTCTGGATCATATCTTCCATTAAGCGTACATCATTTCCTAACCTTTGGCAAACTTTATGCTTCTGCACACATGGTGTTGTGCACATCGCCTTACAACTTCAGCACAAAATGACATTCTTGCCGCTAACCATCAACCGCATTGTCTCTCTGATCTCTCCTTCGGCCCATACGAATCAAAGTGGAATCTCCGAACTCCAATAGGCTACTCAAACCTCCACCATATCCACAATCAGCGAATTTACACAAAATCCTAGCTACCCTCATCCAATAGTGGAGAATAAAACCCTGGTCTGATCTCTTTTATGCAGTCACTTCTTCTCTTGTGAGACTGGTATTGATCACAGGAGAGGTAGTCCCCCATCTGGTTAGGATTTCACTCTCCACCACTGGATAAACGCAAACCAAGAGCTGGATGAGACTTGCTGGATTAGTAAAATACGGTAATGATGAGGGAATAAGATGTTCTACTGGAGTTTTTTTTTTTTTTTTTTCAAAGATTTCTCTCATATTTGTATATATATGAAAAGGGGTGTGACAAGTTACAATAATCAATTACTGGGAGATGACAAGTATCCAAACCTCCATGGACGAAACTGTGGCGCTTCCACTCCACCGCCGCCATTGCTCTTGGTTCAATCCTCCTCCTCCTCCCTCTTCCAGTTTTGTAGCAGAAAGGGTCGCGTAACTTGTCCCTCACATTGTTTCTAATCCAACCCGAGCCCCACCCCTGAAAGAGGCATCCGACCGTTGATATTGGTGAGTACAACTTTTCAGTGTTATATAGGACGTTGGGCGTAGCATCGCGGAGTATCTTACCCGCAACTGAAATCTCGGTGTCTGTCAATCCTAGTCCGAACTGAAATCTCCCCAAAACGCAGAACGATTTTTACTGATTTCTGGCGGAGGCCATGGATTGATTTCTTTCCGTGGGAAGGTAACGTAGCTTCCTCTCATGTGGGTGGTTTGCAGGGTGTATGTGAACTGGGGTTGGATTTCATCAAATTTTATGGTTTTTCATGTTGGAAAATTGAGTAGTTTTACCCTGTGTTGTATTGCTACAAGTATTTACAAGAGTAATGCCTGAAACACATTTGGTTATTAGGTGTTCTTTGTAAGTTTTGTTGATCTAGTGCTGGGACTTCCCGATTGGATACATGCACTCTAACTGTTTGATGATTTGCCTTACTTCTTCTTCTACTGAGCTATCTTTGGATACTTTGTGATTGTTGTGGATTGGTATGACTCGGTTGCTCTGTTTGTCTCATCATTAATCTGATACCAACCTACTAAACCATTATCCACTGTTGTCAATTTGTCATCCCTAGAGCTGATTATTTGAGGCTTTTACTCATTTGTGTCCGTTTTTCTTTCTCACAGAGAAGACCAATGTAATGCTTTTCAGTACGTGCATCAATTTTTCCCCAGCTTGTCAAGAGTGACCATTTGGACATCCAATCATTAGTCCATAATGGCATGTGGATTGGCATACTCCGCACCTGGTCCTGGCCTCCTCAAGTATGGCATAACTTCACAAGGTGAGTTATCACTGAGGAGGTCAAACATTGTAACCAGGAGGTTGAGGTCAAGGTACATTAGCATTCGAGCAGTGCAAGAGAGCCAGGGTCCTCGGCGGCTAGTTGACATCATCCGTTTGGTACCGGAGGCCTTGAGAAACTATTTCAGGAGCCCATCTCGAAGGGCACTTTTTGGTGGCATCTCATTGTTGAGTGGATTCTATGTTGCACAGACTATTTCTTTATCGTTTGGTGCACTGGGAGTAAATGATGTTATAGCTGCAGTGATTTGTGTTCTACTTACTGAGTATGCTACAAGATTTTATTACAGTCGGCCTAAGGTAACCTTTTATCTGGCACTTCTCAACAATTTTAAGATGGGGTTCACGTATGGTCTCTTCATTGATGCTTTCAAGCTTGCTAGCTGACTGCAATTCTCCCAGCAAATATGGAGCTACAATGTTCTGCCTATCCACGTCATGTTGTCTGTTTGTTTTATTACTTCTATGCTTGGCTGTTTGTCAAACAATTTTTTCTCATACAACACTAATGTTTGACACTTATGTTTGAAACGAGTCAAGTTCATCATCCTTCATTGTTTTTTGATTGTTCCCTGTAAATCTTTGGTGGATAAAAGTTCATTACTACCATTGATATTGGTTATTCGAGTGCTCTTTTGTTGGTTCACTGCAATTACATGACCATGTGATCCAAATAGCTGGTACTCAAATGAATATAGCTTTTAAAGGAAGAAAATATTCCATTCTATCCCTTTCATACGTATTGTAGAGCCATGTTAAAATCATCTTAAGATGTGGAGTGGATTTTTCATAATCATGATGAGATTTTGCTAACATGATATGTGAACCATGACAGCTTAGCAGTTAGCAGTACAGATTTATATTGGGTTCAGGCGTTCAGCAAGTAGCATACTTTCTAAGTAAACTTCCTGATGTGGTGAGATCTGGAAAATACTTTTTAGTTGTAGTTGGTACTATAAGTTTATTCAAGTAATTCAGTTGCTTTGACGTAATTCCAGTGAAATGGGATGGATTGGTTTTTTTCACTTTTCAGTCTTTTTTTCAGAATCAACCTCATCATTCATGAGGATTTTTTTGGGAACAATTTATTTATGTAAATTTTCATTTCTCGTCAGTATGATATGGTTGAATTTGTACAAGTTCACTTATGTGCCATTTAATTATACTACTTACCTAACCATGTGAGATAATCTTCTATTCTTTTAGCAATTGGGGTAATGAAAACCTCAAAGTCTTAAGACTCTGGAACACTTTGCATGAATACAAGTATACAACCATGCTACGGGATCTAGCAGCATTCTTCAGTGTGTTTTGAACAACATTACTGACTAGTGACTTGCAATACTTTTGTAAAACCCTGATGTGCATGATTATTGTTTCATAAAAATGGCCTGGATCATGGCAGTTGCATTGTTGGTGGCGACTGCTCATTGTGAGAAGACAAAATCTTTGTAACCACTAATCATGTCAACCAGTGGAATTAGCACTTCCTTTCTGTTTTAGATGAAGTTGCTAAGACTTCTTGACGATGTTATCAAATTCAAATCATTCCCAAACCCAATTTGAAGCTCCATTAGAAACAGTTAGCTGATTGAAATCAAAGCTTAAATTCTTTGATCATGAATTGGGTTTCTTCTGATACACCTTTTCAGCACATTCAATCGTTTCTGTTGAGACCAGACGATGGTAGGATTCTTTTCAACCTTCCAGCCATAATTTGTCGCACAAAAGTGATGCTTGCATTCAACGGTAAATAAACCAATATTTAATAGAAAACCATGCCTTCTAAAGATACGACAGAAATTCATTGAATCTTCTTAAAAGATCAATAGCTTTTCTTCATTTCTGAATTGAAAGTTAATCTTATTCATAAAATGAGGAGTCAACTAAAACTAAGATCGTAACATTTCCATATTGTTGATTAAAATTAAGGAGGAAGTATTTAATGAATACTAACAGGTACATATCATTAGTAAATTTTACTCGTGGAGTCACGGCACATACAATTGGAATTCCGTTAGTTATAGTCCTTGGAACTGCAGCTTGGAAGCAATTAAATGGCGTTGGACTTTGAAAATATGTCCATCACTTTTGCTGATGATTTTGAACGTTTTGACATTTTGCTGATCCCCAACCACTGTTTCAGAAGCTGAAAAACTGTTTCATCAGCTAATAGCCCCCTGTGAGTAGCCTTCACTTTAACCCTGGTCGCTGTCGCAAATCCATCAGCCTGAAAGGAGAGAGAGAGAGAGAGAGGATAAATCAAATAGCTGAATGAGAAAAGATTTCTTAACCTAATATCTAGATCAACTGAATGGAAGTACCAAGATCCTAACAAATGGTGTAGTCTACATCATCAACCATTTGCATATTTGAGGTTTACCAAAAATAATTTCCTAGTAACCAATACCTAATAACCGTAGAGCACAATTACGAGCATACATGCCATTGATTGTTAACAGAAAATTCTGAATAATATCCTTTATTAACTTGAGAAGAACACTAGAAAAATGTCAGAAATTACTTTATATACAGTGTCTATCACTTCTTTCCTTGCAATTGTTTTCTAATAGTTTCATTAGATTCCATTTAGAAAAAGAATAGTTCCCTTAGGTATCTAACAAGGACTTCATCATGATGTTTTGCATGTGATGTTTGATCTAGCATTTTTTTTGTAAACGGTTTTTAATATATATTACAATCATAATGGATTTCCACCCAAGAAGAGAATAATACACTAATATGATTGTAATATATACAATGTCCGTAAGAGTCGAACTCTTCACATCTCGTACAACCATAAAAAGATTTTACCACTAGACCAGGTGATTGCAGATATGTTTGATTTAGCTTTCAAAACCATGCAAGACCACCATCATTCTGATCCCAAATTGCAGATTTGCACTTTATCATCAAACTACCAGCTCCAAAAAACAATTAGAGCATGCTGACCGTTAGGTTATGGCGACAGCCTCTCTAATAACTCATTCAAAACTTAACAAATCGGAAGTTTAGCTCTTAAATCAAGCATTAGAATTTTAAGCCAATTTCTAACTCTAAGCTAAAGCTCACTGCTGAATGTAATATCATGAAGAGCTGACTAGCTGCAAGCCTTCAAGTGATGTTTTATAGAGGATTAGACGGCTTTCTTTCCTTTCAACACCAAGTTGAAGATGACTGAAATTGTTCCCCTAATCTTTTTATTAAAGAGCAATTGACATTCTGCCAAGCTTATGATTTCTCCACCCAACCAAAAATATACAACAGAGATGATTGAGCTCACCTTAGCTGATTCAGCAGGCACAGTACCATCTCCATCCACAAAAGAGTAGACTGGCTGTGGAAAACAAGACAGAAATAACAATTTCAACAATACAAATGTCAAAAGATGCAAATGTGTAAAACTGTCAGTAATCATACCACTATGTGGCACACTTCAGACAGGTCACTAATGGGAGAGGTTTCTGTTCCATAGCTGTGACAAAAATGTAATTATCTAGATAAGGAGCTTTAACTGACAAGATGTAAAGATAATAATAGCTACATCTGGCTTTTTAAAATGGAACAATGTAATAGACTAATACAACAACGTTACCACTAGAACTGAAGAACTACAGATAGAATACCAGAGTCACCCAAAGAAAATAATTGGTCGACAAAATATCAGCCTTTTCCTATGTACTTTCATATTAGTTACTATAGGAAGCACCGTTGTATTCTTTCATATGTTAGGCCTTCTCATATCTGCAGTTTCCAGGTCAGAAAAGTTTCCTCCACCATGGTCCATGCAGCAAAAGAAGCCATCTAAGATGCTTAACAGTGTAAGACAATTAGGTAGCTGCTAGTTCAACCTGTGTTATCTAGTACCTCATGGATGAATCTATTCTTAATTTAACAGTATATTATGTGAATTGCATATAAATAAGTAATCATTTCATTTAGAGCTATTATCATGTTGATATCTTGAACTATTTCCGATTCTCATTTTACTATCCTGAACTTTAAAAAAGTTTACTTTAGTACTTTAAACTTTCATTGTATCTCAAAAGTAAATTTAAACACTAATGTTGTTAAATAATTTCACTTTTTTCGTGTTATATCCTTCTAAATAAACCCTATCTTTCTTTCCCATTTCTCCATTTTCGCTCACAATCATGTCCAATGACAATCTCTCCACCTTCAACAATCGTGTTGGTGATCATGTCCAAAGGGGATTTCTTCACCTTCGACGATCGTGTCTTGTAGTGATCTCTCCACTTCCGATGATTGTGTCAAGTAGCAAGCATACAGTCCAACAATGACTTTCTCCCTCTCTGCTTAGATTTTTTTTTCCCGACTTCACTAGTGCAATAGGTTCTATACTGTATGAATTTCGGATTCACTTTGAGGAGGTTTTTGTGGATAATGACTCCGGAAAAATCTACAAGAATGAAGTGATAACTTAGTGTGCAAACGTAGATCCTAATCATATGTCATTATTTGAGATGCAATGGCTACTAAAAGAAATGAAGATAGATCAAAAGAGTACCATATATTATAAGCCACCCAGCAAGACTTTAGAAGATGACCTTGTGTTATTAGGTAAAGGTGATTAGGAGATACCATGTTTGATAAATGCAAGAAAGATCTAGTCATCCATATTTACATAATAATGGTTGAAGAAACTACTTCACCATATCCTATACAGCTTGAAGAGGTTACTTCACCACATTGTCAGTCAGACGACGATGAGGCTTTGTTCAAGGAAGCAAAGGAAGAAGAAAGCCAGAATGACAAGCAAATGGAGGAAGAATCTACCGACGACTTCCCAATGTATGATGTTGAAAATCCCAAATTAGAAGTTGGGATAACATTTGCATCTCCTCAAGCTTTTAGAGATGTTGTAAGACATGGGAATATTATTCTAAAGTGTAATCTTACCGTTTTGAAGAACACATCTAAGAAGGTTATTGTCAAAAGTAAGAATTTGAATTGTGAGTATAGAATCCATGCATTTTAGATGTCATGTGAGCATACATTCTAGATAAAGACAATGTAGCCAACACATAAGTGCACTAGAAGTATGGACAACAAACTGGCTACCTTCTCTTGGTTAGCCAAACGTTATTTGGAGATGCTAAGGGATGACTCTGATTGAAAAGCAAAAGCACTAAAGACTACTATACATAGAAAACTTTGTTTAGATGTAAGTAAGTAAAAAATCTATAAGATGAAGCAAAAAACAGTGCACCTCCTATCTAGAAGCTACAAAGAACAATACAGTAAATTATGGAGCTATTGCAATATTTTAAGGTGTAAGTATTCTGACTCTATTGTAAACTTAAAGGTGGAGAAGCCATTGCCTAATAGTCCACCTTTATTTCAAATAATGTTTGTCTGTTTCGATACAATGAGGAAAGGAATGTCACATTGTAGGGCCTTTTTAGATCCTGATAATTGCCATTTATATGGCCCACACAAAGATATTCTTTTGAGTACGATTATCGTGGATGCCAACAACCAGTAGTTTCCAGTTTGTACTACTATTGTGGAAGTTGAGAATAAACATAGTTAGGCATGATTCCTAATTAATGTTGTAGAGGCATTTGGTACACTAGAAGAAGGATGGACATTCTTGTCCGACAGACAAAAGGTAACATATTTCACACAATTCTTAGCATTAATGTTGTCTTAGGTTAACAACTTTAGTCTTAGTTCATGTCCAACAACCAGAAGTAGGATGGTTTATAGCTTCATTCTTAGTTTAATTTTTTACATAACACATTAATATTGTCTTTTAAGACCTGTTTCAAGCAATCAATTCCACGTTTAATGGTGTTGATCATAAATATTGTCTACATCATTTGCATGCAAATTTCAAAGACAAATTCAAAGGAAAGGTATACAAAAATGGATTTTAAATTGCAACCAAGGCTTATAATGAAGTTTCCTTTAAGGAGAAAATGACTCACATAAGAAACATCAGGCCAAATGGTAAATATGTGTTTCAGTTCCTTGACAGTATTTCATACTATCATTGGGCTAGATATGCATTTAGCACCAAATCCAAGTGTGATCATGTTGAAAATAACAATAATGAGAGTTGAAATAATGCCATAGACGAAGATTGGAGGAAGTCAATAATCAATTTATTTGAATATCTAAGGAGATTATTAATAAGGAGAAATCAATAAAGAGAAATGTTGATACAAGTTCAGTATTATGTCCCAACATAACTGATAGGTTGGAGAAAATGATATATGATTCAAGGAAATGCGACATTTATTATGTTAGGGACCTTAAGTTGAAACTCATTGTGCATGTAAATCATTTGAGGTTAATTTGTAACAGCAAACTTGTGGAAGTAGAAAGTGAGACCTTATAGGCATTTCATGTATATATGCAGGTTAATACATTGGATTTACATTTTTTTAGTATTGATATACTCTATATGCAACAACACATTGGGTTTACATGCAGGCTAATACTTATTGTTTATATATTATTTGCTTGCAGTTGCAGCAATACTTTATATGAGGCACAATGTTAAGGACTATGTCAATCCATATTACCACACCAGCACAAACAAAAGAGTGTATGAGCACTTGGTATTTCTTATGCGTAATATGAATTAGTTTAACACCAAGTTTGAGCAAATACTGTCACCTTTTGTCAAGACACAATTAGGAAAACCAAAGAAGAAAAGAGACAAGTCCAATGATGAAAAGCAACAACCAAACAAGGTGAGGAGATTGAAGTCAGCAAGACATGCTTAAAATGCAATCACCAGGGTCACAATTCTAAGACTTGTAAATTGAAGGAAGGAGACTCTATTCAGTCGAAGATGAGGATTGAGAAGAGAGGTTTATCAAATGTAACAACTTCATCAAGTATAGGATGTAACACTACCACCTTCTACAGCACCACCACCAACTTCTACAGTATCACTAGTTTCTACAACATCACCATCTTCTACAGTACTACATTCTAGAATGATAAGAGCTTCACAAAGAGTCCAGCCAAAGGGTGTAGAGACTGTCTTCATGGAGAGACAATGGGTGTTAGGACGTTCAAGGAATAGCTCAAGCTTCATTATGCCAAAGTCTATTAGGGAAAGTTCTAAAATTGTACTAAGAAGAGCTTGTTCAACACAAGATTCATGTGATTAAGAGGTAATATCTATTCCAGTGGTAATATCTTAGATTCGTGACTTAGTGAAGTAGAATATACCCATTTTTTTGTGAAAACAAGTGATAATATCTATTGTTGTTAGTACTGCAATGCTGTGGGAAACAAGTGGTAATATACACAGAAGAAGTCCACCTGGTGGTCAAATATACCCATTTAAGTAGATCTCAACAAAGAACATGTTTAAAAAACATTCATTTTATTGCATTAATGCATTCAGAGAACATTTTTTTTTCCTACAATTGTTGCTAGTACTACAATGCTGTGGATACAATTGTTTTTCCCTACAATTTTATTGCTATGTCGTATGTGGACCATCAAGCATATGATACTTGTTGTTATGTGGTATGTGGAGCATATATACTTCATTTTATAACTGTGTGGTATGTGGATACAATTGTTGCTATGTTTTCCCTACGATGCTATCTCTTTATCTAATCATTATTGTAACATCTGTGTGCAATGTAATATAACCCAGATGTGGTTTTTGTTGTGCATCAGTACTTTCTCGTTAAATAATGTTTATTTGGTTGAGATGAAAATGAACTGGCGTTTGATAGAGATCTTGTCACAGTAGTTCAATTGGTCACTATCTACCCTATTTGTGTTTGAATTTTCCTTCATTTTTGGTGTCAACTTGATTCAGTAGTTTTCTTTATCATATACTTCTTTTATACTAAACATTTGGTTTTCTGTCATTTGATTCAGTAGTTCAATTGGTCACTATCTGTCCTATCTGTCATTGATTCAGTAGTTTCTTCATCATATACTTCTTTTATAGAAAGCATATTGTAATATCATCTTTCAGATGCCCCTCCTGCATGTGGCTCATGCTGTGGTGGTTAATTAGAAGAACTGATGGATACCAGAGACCCCATCAAGAAATCAAACTTCACGTTCTTATTATTGTTTGGAGAACTGATATTGCAATATTGAAATGAACATGTATTTTCACTTCACATGCTTATGTTGATTGGAGAACATGTAATATTGACTTACTGATAAACATGTTGCTTATTATTGTGTTTATTCCAACTATCACGTGCTTCTGTTGTTTGGAGAACATGCAATATTGACTTACTAATAAACATGTTGCTCGTTATTGTTGTTTGGAGAACTGATATTGCAGTATTGAAATGAAACATGTATGTCCTCTTCACGTGCTTATGTTGTTTGGAGAACATTCAATATTGACTTATTGATAAACATGTTGCTTGTTATTGTGTTTATTCCAACTATCATGTTGCTACAGTTATTGTACTATTGTGTTTATTCACAGAAGATGTTACTAACTTTTTAAGGAAAAAAGGGAGCAACAGAAGATTGTATTCTGGCTTTTAGCTCCTTGTTCATCTCTCAAAATGGACCCAAATTCTAGGACTCATACTTCTTCCCTAGTGGTCCTTTTTCAATGACTGGAATTTGAAACAGGAGAATAAATAGAACACAGATAATGAAAGTTCTGATTAATAGTAAGTCAATGATTAATATTATAATATCGGTGCTTAGAGAAACCTCTCATGCTTCCTGTGTGCTTAAATCAAAACCATGATGGTCATTTTTTGAAGAAAAAAGAAGAAATTTAGACAACTGACGCCAGGGAGCCACAGACCATTTTGTCAACAACCATCTTTATAAGCAACAACCTCTTCCATCTTCTTTACAGCAAACCAAGGAAGGAAACCATACGATTGGGAAATTATAGCACCTAATGATTTAAAGAAGAAGACATGATTCCAAAATACTTGATCAAAGCATTTCTTTCTTAAGGACATATTCTCAAACACCTACTGGACAACATCAAGACAACGACATTTCCACAAACAGGCATGACTGAACACAAAATGTTTCCATTGCAAAGTACAGAGATGACATACAAAGCAATACTAACCATTAATACAACCATAAATAACTTTATTTTCCCAACAAATATAGTGAACAATGTGTATTACACAATCACACTAGGAATTTGTACATTGAAGGTGACATTGGAACATATACCTTCACCTTCAAGTATGGCAATCTTCTCTAAGAAAATGTTGATAACCTCAATATCACATTTAGTGAGTGGAAGATCTATCTATTCGAAACCTACACCCATTTTGTTGAAATCTTTTGTAATCGTGGAGTCTCTATTTAGGATTCTTCATTGTCCACAAAGTTACCACCGACAACTCCAAACTATAGTAGCAATGGAGGAGTTTTCCGACGAGAAATGGGTGGTCTTTGGTGAGGATTGGAGGTGGAGTTGAACGAACTCATGATTCAATTAGTGGAAGAAGAAGAAGAGGAGGAGGAGGAGAAAGAGGGTTGATAGGTGTTTTTAATGAATGGAAGAAGAATGAAAGGAAGAGGAAGATGACGGATCATGTCTTTCGGTGAGTGGAAGAAGAGGAAGAGAAAAAAAGCCGATCATGGAAGAAGAAGCCAACCTAAGTCAAAAAAGAAGAAGAATACGAAGAAAGGCAGAGGGGCATTTTTGTTCCAAATCATTGTAAAATTATAAAAACATAACAGAAATACTAAATTGCGAAACGGTAGAAGTTGAAAGTTCCAACATGAACTCTTTTAAAATTGAGGATAGTAAAGTGAGAATTGGGAATAATTCAGGATACCAACATGACAATAGCTCTTTCATTTAATAACAAGGAGATGTTCAAAAACAATTAAACTAATGTAATGGTTGCATTGTAAAATATGTGTGTGTGCCTATGTGCACACGTGTTTTTATGTGACCATGCACTGTTAAATGTAATAAATCACACACTCATTAACACCAATTGGTTTTAGTGTAGTGGTTAGCATGGTTTCCCACCTAAGAGTCTCCTCAGTGACACATTTATGGGCATTTTCTAGGTATTTTTCCTACATGAAGCAAGTGTGTTCTCTCTTTGAAATTAACCTGCACTTGAAACTACATGAAAATACAAGTTTTTTTCATTCCAAGTCATCGATGTCACCTCAAGGTTCCTCTCTTCATATATATTGTCATTAAATGTGTGTGTATTCTGGAGTACCAAACTGAGCTTCTGGCCCTTCTAAAGGCATTACGTCTGCATATTTTCCACAAAGAAGAGACTGAATGAACCCTCATTCTACTAGAATAAATCAACTAATATAGAGACATGAATTCTGCATTACTTCCAATAAAATCATTCGAGATTACTCCTAGCAAGCCCTTTCATTTCCACTAGGAACTCACACCTACCATTTCATTAAACAATGCTTAAAAACAGTTCACTTATTGCAATGACATTCCTTAAAAAATTTAAACAGCTAAGATTAGCATTTATTGGAAAAATTGAATAGAAAGTGTCAAAGCACAATGGTTGTCTTTTAGACTTAGAATAAAATTGTAAGTACTTCAGAAGGTTCAATCTACTCAAATTAATTTTAAATAGAATATTAATTAACTAAAGATAGAAAATGTTTTGTCATACCAAACATCAAATGGGGAGTCATATGATGTTCCGTAAATGTTATAAAAGCTGACACTCTCTGGTAACTGTGCGTCATTGAGAATTTTACGAGTATCAATAGCCCAGTTGAGGATAGAAAGGTTGAAAGGCAGTGCAACTGACTCACCATTGTAGTTTAGCTGTAAGGTAGTCAAGAAATAAAGAAAGAAAAAAGTGGGTCAACTGTTCTTAAGGGAAATCTTTATATTACATAATTATTAAGAAAATCTAAACAAGAGTCTAAAAAACAACATGAAGGATGCCTCCATATAATTCACGAGATCAAAAAATTTTAACTTTACAGGTCAACAGTAGAGCTTGTAAGGAATATACACGAGTAGGAATGATTAATCCAATGATTATAATTGTGCTAATTATAATTTTTGCATCGTTTTATAAACCAATGATTAATCCACAAAAATATATTTACTATGGAACTAAAAGTTGTGTTATCTGATAAGTTTTACAGTTTTAAATAATGTGGCTTAATGCTTCAATATGCATGTCATAGATTCCTACAAAAATGTCGATTGTAAGTTTCAACAACCTCATGTTTAGGTTGCATAGGCAACGTTGTTAAACTGTAAAAATTTATATGTGTTAGTGTTGTAACTGAACCACATTATAGTCCATAAAAGGAATTGGAGGATTATACCTCATTGTCTTTCAGAGCTTCTTCAAAAAGACCATAACATTCAGTTGGGTCATAAGTATCCAGTTTTACCAAAGCATCCTCCTCTCCATCAGATTTTTTTCGCCAGACCTTAATCAAAGGCTGCTGCTTCCACTCAAATCCAGGATTTGGCAGCATCTCATAGATTGATGGGCATTCAACTAACTGTATATGAAAAGAAGTCTCTTACTTTCTTCACTTTTCTGAAACTAGCGAAAGTATATGAAAGCATGAAACTCAAATATATTTTAAAAAAACAATAATATGTACATATAGCATGAATTTTGACCTCAATTTACTGTTTCCTAATAGTTAATCTAAGACATGGTGTGCTTTCTTTCTCCTTTGTCTTGTTTTACAGTAAAAACAGGAGTAACTTGATGACCTATCTCCAAAATTAGCTCGGATGCAACAAGTTACCAGTTGATGCATGGCCCATCTAGACACAAAAAAGAAGCTCTCAAATCCATAAACAAACTGTAACCCTGTTAAAAGAGTATCATTGATGCATCCTGGTGCACCTGTAAAAATATAAGCAGTGGCTGAAGATTGTGCAAGATCAATATATTTTCTCACAACGTGTATTCTAATTTAGCACAAATACATGAAGTTTACTAGGAAAAGCAACATATATTAAATGATGAGTACCTCAACCCTCACCTGTTCCATGTAAAGTCATTACCTTGAAATGGACATGCAATGCAAATCCACTTGTTGACATACTTTGCAAATACCTGACAAGTAAATCATCAAAGGCCAAGTTTTAGAAATGAGCATTGTTATATTGTTAACAATGAAATATTCTTTCATACCAGCAAAAGGTCAGAAAATACTTCATAAGAAGAAACTCACATCATGATAGAGTGAAAGGAAGCATCTCACGAGTAGTCCGCCCATGGAATGAGATATAATAGTCACTTTTTTCCCTCCTGAAGTCTTGTAGGCAGTCATTAATTTATCTTTTAGGCCATCCATTAGTTTATCAATTCTGCCAGTGTTGTGAACTAATGATAAATTGATAATATTACTAGATAAAACTCATTTTCTAGAATAATCTTACAGAAGAGTTCTAGCTATCGAAAACTCATTGTGGATAGACTAACCAACTCAAACAATAGATTTAGACTGCTGATTCTTGCCTGGTACTTTGCCGGAAATCATAACCGTATCCAAACAATGTGGTCCCCTTCTCATATCCGCATCCAGTAAGCATGTCGATCATATCATGGAAATGATAAACATCTGATAAACGCAGGCACTTTACAAACTACAACATCAACACAAAACATTATGTTTTCATCTGCTTTTCAGAGAATGCATTGAGTAAATTTGTTGAGAGCCAGAGTTTGCAGTCGAATAACAACAGTTAAAAATTTGATGGACCTCCTTAGAGGATTGTTGTGTAGAAGATCGATATCTGAAAAACAGTAGTCCTTGCAGTTGAAAAGAGAAGAGCTATGTATCGAGTAAGTCCAAGTGATTTGACCAAGACTCCAATTCATTTGCTTTTAAGAAGTTGAACACTAAACTATAAAGAAAACAGTATTGTCGACCAGATTTAGAGCATCTATTTGAATAGCAATCAATCTGAAGATAGTAGGGAGATAGGAAGTATCGTTTATCCTGATTTTAGAGTTTTGTTAGTTCCTGGAGTTCCATAATATTGAGTGTATATAGATGAATATCAGTACGAGACCACCATCAAGCAGAGAATCTTTTCATTCTTTTATTCTTTCAGCAGGAGTATTTTTTCCTCAAAATGGGATACATTCTATCTCATGATGTCCTTTTCGATGAAAGTACATTTCCCTACAAACAAGCACCTCCTACTGATAGTACAATCAATTAGAGTTTTATTCTTTTCATTCCTACCGCTACTTTTGCTACCCCATTGTCATCCACTATTCCTATAATTTTGTAGTACTGATAGTATATTGATGAATATTGACACAATATCTCCATTCATCGGAAACTTTTACACTCTTCTATCTTTCAAGTGTAAATGGTCTAAAACACTTCATAGCAATTTAACATCAATATTAGACTAGAAAAGAAAAAAAAAACAGAAAGAAAGACTGAGTCTCGAGCAAGAATTCTGAATTCCAGACTCACGGTAGTTGAGATTGATTCCAACTAGTCTCGAGCAAAGCGACAAACACTCAAAGAAACCTAAAAAGCACCACCTCCTCGTTATTGAAACTTACCCAAGAAGGATCCAATATGTCGATGGCGTAGAGCCCGTAATCATCATCCGGAACAACAAGCTCAGTGTTAGGATCCAAAGATTCCGTATATCCTGTCAATTACCAATCAAAACAATACATGAACAAGTTGATCATGTCATAACAAAAAAAAAAAAAAGGTTGATCATTTCAAAGAGCGAAGAAACAGCTCAAGAACCAAATGCAACAAACTACCACTAACAATCGATTTTGGCATATCACTAATGATAATCACACTCCATGCCCTCGAGATTCTAAATGACACCAGAAAGAGTCTACCAAGTACTGAAGTAGTCCAAGAATCGTGGAAGGAAGGAATGATGAAGTGTTGGGAATCGGGTGAGCACCCACCAGTGCTGGGATTGTAGAGGGACCAGGCCTTGGTCTTGAACTCCAAGTTGGCAAGGAACAAGCGGACCCAGACTCGTGTCTCGGACCCGTTCGCCTTGTTCCTGGCGTTGAGGATGGACCCTCCAATGCCGGAGACGAGGAGGACGGGGTCGAGGTCGGCGTCCACGCCCCCTCCACCCTTGCTTCCTCCGCCACCCATCTGTTCCCGATTCCACCCAAAATGGATTGAAGGGTGGTGGCAACCCACACAAAACCTCTACTTGCTCTTCTTCTTCAGGCCATCATCACCCACCTGTCCGAATCGATGCGGAAGAAGGGTCGGCTTTCACCCTGTTCCGTCTCTGTACGTAACATGTTTTTTTTGTTTTCCTTTCGGGTCTTTCGCACGAAACATACACTGACTTTTGACTGTTTTCGTACTTTTCGGTTTTGTATGGTTCATGTCGAGTTAAAATCTGCCCATCTAGAAACTAATTTACGTATTCGAAATTTTTTTACTTGAAGACGGAAAATATTCTGATTGAATAGATTGACTCCGCATATGAGCAGCTTTTCTGATGTGGACGTAGTTTGAATTTCATGAATGATATAGAGAAAAAGTCATCACTCATCAACAGGCTCGATTTCGTGTATAAGAAAAAAAACCTAGTAGCCCCGTTAAATGAGGGTAATCTGAGCCGTGAGATTTAACTAACAGTTCAGAAGAAGGAAGAAATTTTAAAGAAATTTATATCAAAACCCCAGTTTTAAATTTGTTTCGTGAGAGTTCATCAAGGGTACATGCGCCTATTCCACCTCATTAATGCATTATTTTAGTTGTCCGCCACAAAATCACAGGGTACTTGGTCCACGTGAGTATCGTGGCATCGTGTCTCATCTTCTGTGCCTTATCTTCTGTGTCAGTGTGCCACCAAGCGGCAACGTATCCACCATTCAACGCTTGTTAGCTGGAATTCGAAAGGCCATGTGCTCCAAATGCAAGTGGACTCTGCATTCTAAATATTTATACAGGTAGATGCCGGACCACATCATATGATGAAATATGACTGGGCCGAACTGGAAGGATTTGCACTCTAGCTCATTCTGTTGCACCTACACTAGTATTATCAGATTTTGATTCGTGACCAACCGATAGTAAATAGCTCAATTTGCCAAAGACTAGTCTGAAACATTTGGCTGCAATGTAAGAAAAAGGACCTGCGACTCGGTTTGCAAATGTTTGACAAGTTGATTACAAGTTCATGTTTCATATTATAATATGCTTATGTCATAAAATTTAGGCTAACACGAGATTATGCACATCTTTAGTGTTAGCATAACTCCTACATGTGTCTCATAATTTTTTTTTGAGATTTACGATACTTTACAAAAATTGTGGAATATTCTAAAGGAGAAGTATGATAAAACTATTAAAATCAATACTCAACTTTTCATTCAAAAGTATAACTCTTGCAAAATGCAAGAGAGATAGAGTGTCGTGGAACACGTGAAAAAACAAGATTGTCATAGTAAAAGACTTATCTATTATCGAAACTTCTATTCTAGAAAAACTACAAGTGACATGTAATTATTGAAGAAAGTGAAAATTTAGTGAGGAATTTGAGATGAAGAACGTGGGAGAAGTATCTTATGTCCTTAGAATACAGATCCTTAGAGATCGAAAGTCTAGAATGTTGAGTATAAATTAGGAAAAATATTTACACTCAGTACTTAAAAGGTTTAAATTGTAAAACCGTACCCTTGCACCTACATCATATGTAGACATGGAAAACGGGCCGGGTCGGGCCGGCCCGGCCTGCGAAACAGCCGACCCGCCCGAGCCCGGGTCGGGCCGACTGCACATATGTATGGGCCCGGCACGGCCCATCGGGCCCAAAAAAAATATATTATAAAAATAATAAAAAAAATATTTTATTATTATTATTTTTTTAAATACAAAAAAAGTATTACATGTTTACATAAAAAATACAAAAGATATTTACAATATTTGTTTTACATTTATTTACATAAAG
>JAMKQA010003424.1:0-26820 GCA_024699735.1 Posidonia australis
TGTAACTTTTTCTGTATTTAGTATTTATGTGAGCAATCAAGGTTTTTCCATGCATGTTGGAGTTGGAGCAAATGGGGCCAATATTGACGATATCACCAAATTTAGGGCCAAATCCAGTAATAAGGATTGATTTTGGTATGTTGACAGATATTTATGATTTCTCACTTGTGTCATTGTTATCTCGTCTTCCTTGTTATCATGCTTTCTGCCTTGTCGAGCTACTTATGTCATTGATTTTGTTATATCATGCTTTCTGAGAGTTCCTCTTGCCTTCCTTTGAACCACCTTCCTCATAGAAGCTACCGGCAACACATTATCATTGCAAAGCATATGGCTATTGTGAGCTGTAGAAAGATTATTGGGTTAACTTCGTCTCATCATAAAACACATGGATATTGAGAGTTGTACTAGGAACTTATCTAGGATTTGTTTCCCCCAAGGAAAAGTCACATGCAGAATTTAGGTGGAATCATACATACCCATGGTGTCCTAGTTTTCCAAGGAAACCATATCCTAACTCATGAAACAATCAAAGCTTGCACTAACTACAGGTCCAGAAAAATTATGGACCGGCTAGGCCAATTAAGTTATACAAAGGAAACAACTTTTGATATTAAAAAGCACTTATGTTTTACAAAATAGGAACAAATTAGAAACCATTCTAAAGTTAACAATGTTAAAATCTTTGTTAGTTTTTTTTCCATTTTCCAAGTATATGATTGTCGTATTGAATTCAACTTTGCAAGAGCTGCTATATCCATGTATATCTTGTATCATACTTGTATCTCTTGTGAGTTTCCCTTATAGCCTTTTTGCAAGCCATTTGTCTGGATTATGCTAGTGTTAGTTGTGGCTTTTCCTTAGTACAGTAACAGAAGAATTTGAGGGGTATTACCTTATTATTGGTTTTTTTATTTGGGTTTTAGTATTATTGCATCATGCGACACTAACAGTATCTAAGATCAAATTTCAAGCGGGAAATAGTTGAGATTTCTCCTGTTACCATCTGGCAAACCATCAGCAACCCTAGAATCTCTCCTGGACGCCAATTTGCCTTGCTATGTTTGAATGTTTCAGTATTATTGCATCATGCGACACTAACAGTATCTAAGATCAAATTTCTAGCGGGAAATAGTTGAGATTTCTCCTGTTACCATCTGACAAACCATCAGCAACCCTAAAATCTCTCCTGGACGCCAATTTGCCTTGCTATGTTTGAATGTTTCAGTATTATTGCATCATGCGACACTAACAGTATCTAAGATCAAATTTCAAGCGGGAAATAGTTGAGATTTCTCCTGTTACCATCTGGCAAACCATCAGCAACCCTAAAATCTCTCCTGGACGCCAATTTGCCTTGCTATGTTTGAATGTTTTCTTTGAATCATTGACATGGAGTCATGGTAGTTTGTTATTTGCAGTTTCTGCATGATGATACTTTCTTCACGTGATCTCCTAATCTGAAATTAAGGTTTTCCTTTTCTCAAAACAGGTTCTGACGAGCCAGTTGCAACTCCAACAGCAGAAAAACAAGGATTCTGCAACTCCAGCAGATCACAAGGGAAAAGGTGTTGCCGGCTGCCATGGTGATAATGAAGAGGCTCCCAAGAGCTGAGATCTGTGTGTGAAAATTATTCACTTAAAAAAGTGAAGTGGGCTCTCGCCAACACGAGGTTTCCATCCTCTGGAGAAATGACTTGTCTCGGATACTGGATAGCGGGCCCTTGTCCAAAAACTTTTAGAATTCTTGACACCAATGGAAAGAAAGGCCCAGTTACATTGAATTGTTTGTCAACCTTTCCTGAAGAAACTGTACCTTTCTGTACAGTTACATGTGAATGAATTAGAGCATAAACATGGCGAGATTTACTGGTAGATCATAGTTGCTTCTTAAAGGATACTGTTTGATTCTAAAATATATTTAATTGGTAGTTCTCGATCTCCTCTGGGGACTTTTATCTCAAATTCGTCGTATGACTAATTAGTCTTTGGCAAGCTCATGCACTCTCCAATCGAAGATCCACAGTGAGGATCGCATGTTAGGACAAGACATGATAACCATCAAACGAGGAAAATAAAGTTTCACAAATTCTAGTATACCGAAAAGTACAAAATTCATGTTGTCATGGTTGGTAACAGTAGCAGCATGCATTGCGACAGATACCATGTGCTGGAATCTCGTCCTGGATTAGCAGGGAGAAAAAGATTACTGGTGAAAACGTTTCTCGTGATGTCTTCGTAACGTCGCTCTAACGTCGATGGTCTTAGCTCATCTTATGCTGAACTACTTGAGATAAACGGTGACTAAGAGACTTCTGTTGGAGCTGTCTAACTCCTTGCAAACAACATTCCTGACGGTTGCAAACCCATTTGCATCATGGTACTTCCCGGTTCCTCCAATGACGGCAATATGCGACTCCAAAGCTCCCGCATGGTGAAGCCCAAAAAATCTCAGACTATCGCCAGGCTCACCATTTTCGTCAAACGATGCGGTCATCGCTATCATCAGTCCGTCGCTTCCTCCCGAGCTCGTTACGGTCATTCCTCGCGCCTTGCCCACCATCGGCGACCCCGCCATGTACCCGTCCGTTAGCACCTCGTCTATCACCGACACCATCCCAAGCTCCAACGCTTGAAGGTTGGTAACGAAAGGCAAACCTGCAATCCAACTCGTAAGAATAATAGTAACTGAACAAATTGGACCTTGACTGAAAATGAGTAGAGTGCACGCAATAAAACATTTTCCTACACCAAGTGTTAAGAATAGCTCTACGAGAGTTGAATGGCCGACTGGCTTTTTTAGCCTTTAACAATGAACGTCACCTTGTCCTAGGGTCTTATCGACCGGTCTTGGTAAAGGGACACCATCCTTCGGTGGGAAGAGACCATTTGGCTTTGCAAATGGTGGGATTCGAGCATCGGCACCTGCATCCACCTGTCCCGGTGTCGGGTTGCTGTTGGCCAACACATCTTGCATGAAGAAGGTGAGCTCTTGCTCGTCAGTTATGCTACGTGATGGTGGTGGATGACCATTGTTCAAGATTCGAGTAGCATATACCGTTTGGTTGATGGCAATGGCTGAGGAGAAGGAGAAGATGAGCCAAGGAAACAAGAACCAATCCATGTTTGTGTCTGTAGTACTTTGGGGAGTCGAGAAGGAAAGCATTCAATTGCATAACTATATGCTTGGTGCTCAGACCTCAGAGTCATGGCCTGATGGAGTGGTTCAGGCCATTTAGAGTTCCTGTCCTACCCCTACCTGCTCTCCTGGCTCCTGGTTGTCTTTTGTGGCACCTGCGCAGTTGTTGTAACGCTGATTCATCTTAAAGTACCATTCTTCAAACAATGGAGTTGCTAGACTAAGTTTGATGCTGAGTATATGTTAAGGATTCGGACGTAGTTGTCAACTAAAACACTAGTGTGGAACAACTATGCCAATGTCGACTCCACTTGGAAGATATTCTATCATTCTGCTACTTCCATGATCGTTTATGAGGGAGGTAACCGAATATTTGCAATGTCACTACTCTCTCAAGAAAGCAAAAAGGAGAAATGGTAGATGGTATCTCAGATAGAATATTCATCAGGTTATGCTCAAGGTTTGAAAATATTCATCATACATCAAAGCACGACAGAAACCAAACACGATAATTTTACATGCATCTTGGAGCCATCTTAAGCACAGACGTTTCTAAAATATACAGACAAATTAACGCTGTAGTAACACTTCGACTGGAAAACTGCTGCATTTGTATCCCAACATGCTCGTTATTCATGGACTTCGTCTTCTGCTGTTCTTTTATACATCAAAAGTATAAGATGTGCACACTTGTACGAGCATTGATGACAACATATTCAAGCCGCTGATCATGTAAAGCAGAGGTAAATTTCCCAGTCCTTCGGTTCTTCTCTTGCACAGTGGATTCAAGTGGCACTGGTGTTGGTGCTTGAGTTCGCACGTATAGACAGATAGAAGAAGAGCATAACATAGTGCATGATGTCTTGTTTCTTCCATCAACATAGTCATGGGGTAAAATTTCTTTTCCTATAGCCTTATGGGCCACTATGTCGTGGTCCCTAGGCTGATGCCAGAAATCCAGAATTTTACGCATTTCTAAATCTGAATCTAGGGCTTGAATTGATAATGCAACCTATAGGATCATCAAAATTCATCAAGGATTGCTTTTTTACGTAAAAGATTCATTTAGCACTGCTGTAACAATGGTACCTTCTTATTTTATTTTAAGAAACCCTCTAGAAATTACAGTTCAGAATTGAGAAAAACAACTAAAGAAAATGCCGACCTTGTATAGTGAATCTGCGCACCTTTACATCACAGCAATGATCATTGCCATCAGCCCATGAGTACATGTCAATGAGAAAACCAACACATCTTCCACTTTGGGCAGCAGCACGCATTCTTTATCACCATTGTCATGTCCGTCAGTCACAAACATTACTGTAAGATCTTCGGATACAAAGAGCTTGACGTTTGACAGAACATTCTCTTGAAAAATCAAGCCACTGCTAGAATATCGACGTTTTATATCGTAGAGTGTGCAATGGCAAGAAAAAAGATACTTCTGACTTTATTCCATAAGCCAAAAGTATTTGACATTACAGATATCAATACAGATCTTAGCAGCCATAGAACAAACAATGAAGTGATGAACTCCAAAGGTCTTGCTTCTTCATTTGATTGTTTTTTTTTTCATTTCTTCTAACAGCTCTGCATGCATTTCAATCTTGAAAGAGTTGGAACACTCATCAAAATAAGAGGTCTGAGACAAAATCATCCAAGAGTTCATCCATCAAAGTCATCTCGATCTCCTTTCCCATCATATCAACATCATCTATCACTCCCAACCAATTCTCAACCAACATTTCTTCTGTGGTGTTGCCATCATTTAGGTCCTTTCTTCGCTCAACCAGCAACTGCCACACATCTTCAACAATTACCTTTCTGCCTTGCGTGAGCCTAACTCTTCTCACAGGCTTGACCCAAGGGTGTAGTACTCCATCTGGAACAAGCAACTTCAGCAAAATTGTGTTTGTAATGTCAAACAGTAGTCTTCTTTCAGCCCTTGGCCATCCAGGTCCACCACCATACCATTTTTCTAGCTTTTCAAATATATCAATACCCACAGGGGGTTCTGGTAGGTGACACATGGTAGAGTTCAAATCTAAAACAGGGTCTTGGAAACCTGAAAGAGTGAGCATGTCAAGTAAATAAGAAAAATCCCTGTCACCTTCATCTGTGAATTTTTGACATGTTTCTCTTCTAGTATCCTCAAGACTTGAGACATCTGATCCTTCTTCATGTACATCTGCTGATTCCTGCTTAAGAAGTTGAAGTTGCAAGCTAAGTCCTGTAAAGAAGGTCACGAAGATGAACTGCATGGTTGGTCTTGATATCATTGCAAAAAGGAAGTAGCACTTGGACCCAATAAAAAGGTACATAGCGGACAGCATATTTAAGATTGTAGACGAAAAGCTGAGCCAAACAAAAATTGATGTGAGCTAAAACAAACAACAGTCGTCATGATCTCAAACTGACCTTGAAGATCTGCATTCACTCTCTCAAAGCATGAATCGTTAGATTCCTCTTCTTCAGGAGGCTCAAGTATAGAGGAAAAACCAGACTCTACAAAACTTGGTGCCAAATCCGGAATGGAACATTGAGTGTCACTGGAGGTGATAGGATGTTCCACCATCTCAGCATATGAATGAGAATTGAAGGACTGAGGTTGGTCAGGTAATAATCCCTGAAAAAAACAATAAACATGCTATGTCATGACTCACAAGAAGGCCAAGAAAAAAGCAAGAGAACCAAGATTAAGAAATCAGGCATAAAAAACTGTTATATGTGAGAAAAAACATACTACTAGATATTTATGAGGAAAACCACAGAATGAAGAAGACAACTATCACTTGGCATTATCCATCAATGAGGAACTTTACAGCATGCATGCACACCAATCATTCAAGAAGATGATGAAGAAACCAAAACTGAGGGAAAAACATGCACAATTTGATGTCAATGAAACTCAAAATTCTTAGAAAGAAAGAGAACCTAAGAAATAATATTTTAAGTTTCCCAAGTTATACACCTTTATATTCACAGGGTTACAATACAGAGAGAATAAAAATCAAGATAGAAAATGAGGCAAACCTTGAATATTATATCATTACACTCGGTGATAGAATTGTCTTCACTTGAGGATTCCACGGTAACAGGTGTCACCTGCAGATCATCTTCATCATATTTAGAAAGTAATTCCGTGTCACTTGGAAAAACACTGGGGTCATCGATCAAAGCCTTGGCGTCATAAAATCTGACAGTGGATTTGTGACAATGCACAGGGCTGTTTTCACTTATACAAGAGCTATTCTTCTGTTCACTGGGATTTACAAATGCTGCCCACACGGGATGTTCATTTTCCTCTTCCCCAGGTTTGGAAGTCAGGTACCTTTTACTGCCAACTTTTAACTTTGGACCATAAGTGATTAGTTTCTGATTGAAGGCATTTCTTTCAGGAGACCTTACAGAAGTCAAATTGAGCATGTCTTTGAGTGTAAAACAGTCCTCGCTGCCAAGAGAGCCCGTCCGGTTGGATGATTTGAAACTTCTAGCAACGGAGTGGGATGGTGGAAGAGAGTCTGACCTCATTAACTTTCTTGAGTGCATCTCTTTCCAGCCATCCCTACTGCTTATACCAGAAGGGCCATCCCATCTATGATGCACGTCTTTAATGAAAGATGGCTCGCATGTTTCTCTATCAGAGAAGTCAAGCATTTCACCTAAGGTATTCAGGTTTTGGCCAATACATCCAACATTCTTAGAACTTTGAGGCGTTCTCCACTGCTTACTATGGTGCTTCCTATCCCTGTTTACAGAAGATTCAGCTGAATGAAATGAAGAAGGCTTATAATAGCAATACTTATCATCACTGCATCCTGATTCCCATCTTACAACCTCCGCATCCATCAGGGTTTCATTCTCAGACCTACTAGATGACCTTCCATTTAGAGCAATATCAGTATTTTCCTGACTCAACATATTAAATGAGCCAGTCACATTCTGTATCTTGTTATGCTTTCTCTCTCTGGAAGCTTTTCCAATTTTCCTGTTATTTTTTGGTCTCACCACTTCCAGTTCATCTGAAAACAACGGTACATCTCTCACCTCAGAAATTTTGTGATTTCGGGACCTTAAATGTTTTTTCTGTCGTCTGTTACTTGGCTCAAATTTTTTGGCAGAATCTGCTGAAGTCATGGTTATCTTGTCACTCCGAACTTTCTCCAGAGTTGGCTTCAGGACAACAATCCTAGTGGGAACAGAACACTGTTCTTCGTTGCTTTCAAACTTTGAATTCTCGAATCTATGTGGAGAGACAGAATGTTCTTTGACAGAATGACTGATGAGATCATATTCAGTTTCATGCAAGCAGTCCCTAATGTAAGTAAGCATTTGGATATGTCTCTCATCATCTCTCTTTGATCTAAAAATCTCATTGATTTTCTTCTTTTGCACGTTTCTTGATCTTAAGATTGTATTCTGTCTAGGCTGAGGATCAACTGAAAATGAATGTCGGTCTTGGACATGCCTTGTTGACACAGAATTAGTTTCTCGAAAAACTGGGAGGGTATTATCTATGTTGGCATCGGAGACATCAAACACATCAGCACATCCTTCACAATATGGAAGCATTTGTTCAGTTGAGAGACTATTTGCATCCAGGAACCTTTTGCCTCTGAAGTTCATCTCTTTGTCACTTCTGTTCAGTTTTGGCAAGCCCTTTTCGATATAATAATCCTTAAGTTTATCAAATTCAGATGTCTCTGTAACTTCAAAAACATCTTTAAACTCTTGCTCTTCCTTGGAATTTAACCTGAATGATTGATCCTTATAGGACGTATGCTTATTGATCATTGCTGTTTTTTGAGTGACTGTAGTCTTCTTCTGCTTGTGCATAGGCTGTGGACTTGGCAGTGAATCAAGACCCATCAATCGGGCAACTACATTTGGTGAATTTCGATGTGTGCCATTTTTCGACATTTCTTCTTTGATCAGCATGGTAAGTGGCATTCCTTGACCTTTCTCAGGACTCTGCTACAAATCAACACAAGCAGAAAAGTAGCAGTCAAAACTTGACACGTAATTATACCGACATCTCACAAAATAAAGGACCAATATAGGTAGGAAGAGCAGTATCCCAAATATAGTCACATCACATTAGAAAGTTATAAAGTTGGAGGCTCTTGATATTGAAACTTTAGGAGACTGGAGGCTTTTAGGTCAATTTAGGAGACTATGGGGCTTTTAGATATTCCATAATTGAAAAATAACAAATATAGAGAGTGAGAGAAATCTCTATATACATCCAACCTCCTTATTTCAGAAATTTGCTCAAAGAACTACTGATATTAAATTATGATTTATGAAGTGAACAATCTGGGGCTGTCTGGTGATGTCATGGCTTGACGAGAACCTAGTCTTGGCTGGAGTTTACCTTTTTTTTCTCTGTCAACAACTATGCTGAAGATCCATAACCAATTAGTGATAGTAAGATCCACATCGACAATGTATTTAATGACGCCTTCTGGTTGATGAACTGGACAAGTTGTGCAAACAAAAACATGAAAGGTGTTGCATAGTCAAGGAATTCACAGACATAGCACACAAAACATGTTCTCGTTGGAAAATCTGTATAAAGTGTCAATGAACATGTGAGAGAGGAAATTGAACATGATTTTGGTATAGTAGTCATTAACTATCTAAGTTTTGATTCAATTCTCCGCTCTGAACTCTACACTTTACATGGAAATTTCCACCAGCATACCATCTATCATGTGTTCACACGTTAAGGTAATGGATTGACTTATGTGATTCATGTACAACAACATATCCATAAGTCTATCAGCTTGACAGGGGGAGGGTTATTGAAAATAATTAATGTTGTAGACCTCACCATCACCAATTTGTTAATGCTGAACTGGCAGAATGATTTACAAATATGACTCATGCCATAAGATTTATCAACAAAAGATTGTCACACTCTGATCGATTTCTACTCGCATAATATTTTGACTTGTATGTGGATGACGCAAATACACAATAATTAAGCACCAAAGTACCTTTATGTACATAGTGAAGCTTTCAAAATAATTTTATGAATATTATATGACTCCTGCCACAAGATTTACCAATAAAAGTTTGGCACTCACTCATCCATTTCTACACACATGATATTCTAAGTTGTATGTAAGACAACCCAAATATGCAATAATTAAGCACCAAAGGACCTTTATACACATACTGAAAGCAAAACAGAGCAACCAACAAGAGAAGGAGCTTCAAGATGCAAATACGTTAGTTTTTCTTTATAAAATCAGTAGGGGAAATTGCTAGACAACTCACAATGCTAAGCTTGTCCATTAGCATTGGCATAAATTCCTGCTTATAATTATAAAGATGCAGGATGTTGAAATTTTCTCAACGTTACTAGCTCAAATTGCGTTGCCTGAAGCAATTCTAAGCAATAAGCATCTGCATTACATGAGCATATGTTGATAAGGTTCCACATTCCTCTGACCTTGTTAAAAAGTTAACCATGGTTATGTGCACAAAGTACCTAATCAGTGCATGACTCATGGCACTGGCACTTCCTACTATTTTACCATGTAGTTTGCAAATAACTATGAATCTAGTACCAACAATAAAAACAAGATAAAGACACATTTATCAAATAACATTAACACCTTCATTATATGTGGAATGTGCATCACATGATAGCGACATTGGCTGTGAAAAGCCAAAGCTTACATGAGAATGATCAGTTAATCACCTTATTTCCTTCCACAGGAGAGTTACAGCTACACCTGGTATCTGTTGCTGTACTCAGGGAACTAACTATTTTTCTGGAGAGATTGTCTCCTGAGAGAAGAAAAGCAACTATTTTAGATAAGTTTGTTGGAAAGAGAACCCTGTAGAAAACAGGCAAACAGCTAAGAAGATCTCTTTAATGCTAACACTAATATGCTTATGAAAAGCAGGAATATGAAAAGTGCAAAGGAAGTAAAGAAATGGCTTACATGAAATTAAACACCAAAAGAAAACCATGACGCATGTATAAATCAAAGAGTAGGTATTAAGACCTTTCCAGGTATCAAATTGATAATAAAATATAACTCTCGGATATTCAAAGAATCAAACAACATATATCAAGACAAATATAAGGCAGGAGTAAATTGCTTTTGAGATATAGAACAGCATTTACTACAATTCACAAACTTGTCCCAAAAGATGAATAACTATGGAGCAAAATTTCTGGTCACAGACGTGTGTCTATTATCTAAGTTTTTTTCTTCCACATAAGAAATTACTCGCTTCTATCTTCAGGTACATCTAAACTCTTCAGGTCAAAGCGGGATCTTAATCCACCCCGACTACCCTTCATAACAGGCCGAGAAAACCAAGAGTATGCTTCTCCCAGTGCAAATCGAAGTTTCCCTAAGCACGTTTCGATTAATTAATTAATGAGCAGATAATAAATAAACAAACAAAAATAATAATAATGAGCAGATAACCACCTAAACAATCTGGAAGAACTAACTCGCGCTGCGATTGAAGCTAAAAAAGCACACAAATTCGTGGACCTGCCACTTAAAGACATCATTTTTAACGTGAGAAATCTTCTAGCCGTTTTAGTATCATCCATTGCTCAAGTCAAAACCATTCTACCACCTCCACAAAAAACCAAAAAATCAAATCTTTCAGGAAGAGAGGCATGAACCTCAAAACACAAACAAAAACAATCCACATTTTCTACCCGAGCTAGACCAGCAAACCAGGGAAGAAAGAGAGAACGATGACGAAAGCCACAGCTGGAAACAGAGAATGGAGAGTGAGAAGAAGGGGGAATGAAGCCTTACCTTCTCCATGGCGGTCGTCCATTTCGTAGAAGGAGGACGGAACCCTAGCTCGAAGGCGGAGCTCGGAGGACGGAGTGGGGTGGGTGCGGAGTAGGAGGGAAAACTCTTGCGTTTCTGGTGGCGGTGGTTTTCGTATTAAAGACTTCTTTTTTCAAAAAAGGGGGCCCCTTCTCTCCATGATTTCAAAAAATCTAATTAATGAAAGGGGATAAAGAAGTGTTTGGGGAACGAAGATGTTTTCTTACACCATAATTAATGTCATCCTGGTCGGTTTTTACGAGCAAAGACCGTAGGTCAACAAATAAATGGCGTTAGTTTTAAGAAATATCTTATCAGGGAGTATGAGGCTGTACTTGTAAAAGGTTTGTACAGACACCATCTTAAATCAAATACTATGGCTTATCGCACAAGCTTCTTGCTGTGAATGTGCCTTCAACTTTTGTTAATGAAATATGTTTTGGTCTTACTTGTTTGATTGAGTTATGAAGCTTTAGACTTAAAGCATGTGTACTACAAAAGAATTAGAAAGATTTTCGATCTCCAGCTTATTCCAAGATATGGAGGTATTACAGACAAGAAGTATGAGATACGTGTGTACAAACAAAGATTGTTAACAAGTCCTTTAAAAGAATTTTTAGAAACACAGAAATTTTAGAATTAGTTCATTCTAACACAGGTGATTTCAAAAGATGAAATACTTTCTTTCTTTCATAAATGATTATTTTAAATATATCTTTATTTATTTGCTGAAATCAAAAGATAAAACTTTTGAGAAGTTTATGAACTTCAAGGCTCGAGCAGAATGACAAACAACAAGGAAACTAAAGAAACTAAGAAGTGATAGAAGAGAGGAATACTGATCTAAGGAATTTGTGACATTCCACACAGAACATAGAATAGAAAATGAAACCATAACTTCATATTGTCCACAGTCGAATGGAGTAGTAGAAAGGAAGAATAAGATCTTGACTGAAATGGTCGATTTTATATTGTTGACAGTCAAGCTATCAAATTGCTACGATGGTGAAGTAGTTCTTTCAGCAAGCTATATTCTAAATAAAGTGCCTTTCTTCAAGACATAGATGACACTACATAAACTTTGGTT
Source organism: Posidonia australis (assembly GCA_024699735.1). Taxonomy (NCBI): domain Eukaryota; kingdom Viridiplantae; phylum Streptophyta; class Magnoliopsida; order Alismatales; family Posidoniaceae; genus Posidonia; species Posidonia australis. The sequence continues at coordinate 12,041 of JAMKQA010003424.1, forward strand.
AAAGATCCAACCTAATATGAGATCTATTAGAGTGTGAGGGTGCTTAGCCTATGTTAGGCTACCAGGCATGAAGATTGACAAGGTGGAAACTCATACAACCAAGGCAGTATTTCTTGGATATATTGAGAGTAATGATACTTAGAGGTTTCTAGATTTGGAAACGAATTTCATCGTAGAAGCTCGAGATGCAGAATACTCCGAAGAAAGGTTCATCAAAGACAGGAACATCAGATTGCATGATCTTTTAGAAAATCTTTCTACGAAAGAGAATGAGATTCTAAGATCTGTCAAGGAGTCAAAATCTATGATCGACGAGGTTATACCCTAAATGGAGGAGCCACCAATCAAACGAGCAAGAAAGGAGAAGACCTTTGAACATGATTTTACCACTTATAACATAGAAAGTAATTCACAAAACTTCAAAGAATCAATATAATCTAGAGATATAACATTCTGGTAAAAAGCAATCTAAAATGAGTATGACTTAATAATAGCTAGCAACATATGGGTGTTAATGGATCTATTTATTGGCTCGAAAACAATTGCCAGCAAATGAGTTTTCAAGAAGAAAATGTTGGTTGATGATTCAATGGACAAGTTCAATGCTAGACTAATTGCAAAAGGATTCGTATAGAAGGAAGGCATCCATTATTTTAATACTTATTCTCTAGTAGCTCATATTTCTACTATTCGTTTATTGATTGCAACTATTGTACTACAAAAGATGGTGATACATCAGATAGATGTAAAGACTTCATTCTTACATGGAAACTTGATTAAGGAAATTTACATAATTCAGCTTGAAGGGACTAGAACGAAAGGTATGTAAATTGATAAGATCACTATATGAACTAAAGCAAGCTTCCAAGATATAGCATGAGAAATTTGACAAAGTAATCAAATCAAATGACTACAAAGTCAATGATGTTGATAAGTGTATTTACACAATATTTACTAATCAACGAGGAGTCGTTATATGTCTTTATGTAAATGATATTCTTATCTTTGGTACTGATGCAAAGGCTGTAAAAGATACAAAGAATTTTTTTTCATCTAAGTTCAACATAAAGGACATGGGACTTGTAGATGTGATTCAATGGATCAAGATAATGAGGACTATGGAGGTATTGGCCTTGACACGACCTTATTATTTGAGAATGTACTTACAAAGTACAAATATTATGACTTGGAAATAGTATACATGTCATATGGCTATGTGTACAAGTTAAAGTATTCCAAAGTTGTTGGAAGCCTCATGTATGCAACAAATTGCACTAGGCTAGACATACTGTTCATTGTGTGTATGTTGAGTAGGTTCACTAAGTATCCAAGCGAGAAGCATTAAATTGCTATAGCAATGGTAATGACTTACCTTAAAGAAACCATGTGTTATACTTTACACTTTGCTGGCTACCCTATTATGATAGAAGGATACTTAGATGCAAGTACGTAAGGAGAGAAAGATGGAATATCCACACAAGTAGATTTGTTTTTTTTACTTGGTTGAGCTTTTTTATTGTGGAAGTCAAAGAAATAAAGTGTCATTTTAAAATCCTCCATGGAATCTAAGTTTTATACATTAACAGCCATCAAGGAGACACAGTGTGTCCGATTACTATTTGATCTTTCATAGTTCAAAGAAAGAATGTTGGGCATTACTACCTCTCATGACAATCAAGCGGCTGCAATAACTGTTAGTAACGATTTGTATAACAGGTGGAACAGGACTATGTGGAGCCACCATGCACATGTTTTTGATATACTTAAAAGGACGTGATCACGATGATCGACGTTTGAAATCAAGAGAATTCCATTGATCCCTTGGGAGGGGGATTTGTATCATCAAAAACCAAAAGAACAGAAAAGAGTTTTTGTTTGACATTTTTTTTGTGGTATTTGTGCCTCAACTGAAAACGAAAATACTATTTAGTCATTTCCTAAGTATAAAAGAAGAGTAGATTTTTATTTCCATAGTGTAAGACTTGAATTCCAATGGAAACCTCGCTCACACCCGAACCTCTCCTTCCTCTTCCTCCTTCACTCACACCCTTTCGCTTGTGTTTATGGTGGGATAAGGCCATTGGGGGCAAGGAGGAGGTGCGTAGGTCTATGAGGAGGGAGAGGAGTAGGAGGCGAGACACGAGAGAACTCAACTGTTGCACGACGATTGTCAATTCGACGTCATTGTTGTCATTGGAGGAGGAGGAGAGGTCCTTGACAGTGGACAACATAGTGGACACCTCCTCCTCGACAATGCAGTGGTTAGCCTCATGATCTTATTAAGATGCTCGAGCGAAATCCTAAGGAATTGGTGTTCCAACTTGATCAACTCGACGATCTAGATTACCGAGCAGAGGACAAGTGTTGTGCCAATGGAGTATTGAAAGCCGCATCGTTGCCAACGAAGGTGGTGGTGGAGGAGACCAGTGACCTAATGGCGATGACGGAGGAGTCCCCATTGGGGATTTGCGGTGGAAAGATGGAATGAAATGTTGAGATGGAAAGAGAAACAATGAAATCAATAGTCATTGATGAGATATTGGTTTAGTTCACGATTCTTCTCACTCCATATATCACCAATTCACTGGAGCACGCCACTTGACTCCTCAGATTATAACACAAGTCATTCCTTCTTCTCAATCATCCATCCAATTGTTATTTATTCGTTTGCATTAGTGTATGATGTTTTTCTAAGTGAGGAATTTTCCATACGTAGTAATAATAAACTACATCTATATGATGAGATAAATGAGTTGATGAGACAAGGTAATAGATAAACTAATTTGAGATTTTGTTCTCTAATTTGATGACCCAAAAAATATCATGTATGTAATTTTATCTCTCATTATAGTTAATCAGATGCAGATTAATATCGTTAATTAAATAACTGATCAAATGAGGATTAATATCACTAATCTTATGTGGTTTCGTTAATTATATGATTTCATTAGTAAAATTGATAACATATATGCTTATTTGGATAAATTAAAACTACTTTCCTTCTATTTCCATTAGCAAATACCAACACATAGTTTTTGTTTTTTGTTTGTTTCCAATGAAAGTCACAAACACTAGAAAATTAATCGAATGAAAAATAAATTTTGTTAATTTCTGTTTCCTTTGGTTTCCCTTTAACTAATATTGAAGGCCCTTCTACAAAAAGTCTTGCGAGAGAATTCATAGAAAAGACTTCAAAAGAAATAAGGCTAATGTCTACAATTTATTAGCCAAAATTGTATTTAATGGTTTAAAGAAGAAATAGATGGTTTATTTGTTTTGTTGCACTACAACTATTTATTTATTCTGATGAGGCATTCCAACAGTGGTTCTTTTATAATCGATTGTGAGAACACGCATCATGACTCTTCTTCGCTTATATTTGAAAGCGGTTCAATTAGAACTTGTTGTACTGTGGAGATCGAATAACACTTTAAGCGTTAGTGTTTGATAACACCTTAGCGGATCATGAAGATAATCTTCTTACAAGTATTTTTTTGTCATACACAAGTAAAATATTTTCATATTCTCAGAAAAATTTTATTTCTACATAGATCCTATTTTACAAATTATTTGTATTTCCATTATAATTAATCGTATTATTATACTTGATGGCAACACAATTCTTATTTTGGTATTCAAATTATTGAAAACCAAAAGTTTATTGTTCGGGTGTTTTTCTTAGATATTTAAATTTTGACGTTTGGTTCTATGTCTATAATAGCCTAAGGTAATTGATGAGCTCACCTCAGCAGAATAATTACAAAAAATGGTAAAATAAATCAAAGCAAACAAGCTACTTGCTCCTCAAAATAATTTCCTCTTGGTCATCACGGCTCACCTTTTGAGTTTTAATAGAATTCAAGTGATCCTTAATTTGTTCTCCTGAAAATTAAAAAAAGGAAAAAATACCATTTTTTTAATCCATTCTTTTTTTTTTATCATTATTAGTCATTACCAGTATCTAATGACATAGAATACTCATTTAAATATCGCTAGTGACATCAAACGCTCTCTCTCTATATTGGTATTATTGATTTTATCTATAAAATGCCAAATTTACATACTCATATTAGTTATAGAAAAATATTATTCTTTTTATTGGAATCACTAATCCTATCCTTGAAAGTGAAAATGAACTCATGATGTGAATGCCTGAGATATGAACCTTAATCCTATGTGTTCAACCACTATGTATATAAAAAATATTTTTAAAAATCAAATTTTATGACATGATATAGGTATTATAGTCATACATATACCATATACTATTCTAAGGGTTCATTTGGTAAAACATCAATTTCTCAACTCAAGTGTAGAAGTTAGCTTCTGACTAAAAGTAACATTATCTCAACTTCTGGAAATGTAAAAGAATCACTGTTCCAAAAGCTACATACTTCTGAAAATTAGTAGTGTTTGGTAGAGTAATTAGACCATTGTAGCTTCTGAAGAAAAGTTATATACTGAAAAGCTATCTAAAAGCTTTACCAAATAGATCTAAGGTCCTGTTTGGAACTACTTCTAGATGAATTCTCGATAGTTAGCTTCTGACAAATCATACAAAACCATAGAAGTAGTTCCAAACCATAGTCACAACTTCTGGATGAGGGCATCAGTGTATAAAATCATATTTTTATAGAAACTGGCCTGATGAAACTTTTGCTAGAAGTTGGATAAATAAGATGTGTATTTACTTTATTATCCTTACTATTTATGATTTTTTACTTTTGTTTGCCATCAATATTTACATCCATGCTATCAAACGTTGTTATCCCAAAACATTAATATTTTTTCCACTCATTCCTTCTCATTCTTAGTCACCCGATAGCTAACCTGTGTTCTCCCCTCTTCTCTCATGCTGACTACTAAGGCTTGGCAATGGTTGTGACAGAGGCACTTGGCCAAAGGAGACGACGAAGGAAACCAGTGAACCGAGTGTGCATTTGTGAGGGGTGTCAGTTAGGGTCTGTGCAGAGCGGTGGTGCAACGACGGTATCGATCCTCTATCCTATGTATTCTCTGTGTTTTTCCTTTTCAAATGCGTCTGTATAGATCCTTCCTACTTTCTCTCTTTCTTTCTCTATGTATGATGTCCTGTTCTCCGTCAGACAACCACTGTCGTCTAGGACCTCACCATCGGTGGTCTGGTTGACAACCGTTGCCTCTAAACTAGGGAGAGGAAGATGAAAGAAACAAAAGAAAGGAAGAGGGTTTTTTCGTTGAACATAGGAAATGAGAAGGGAGAGGAGGAAGGAAAGAAAGGAAAAGGATAAATATGTAATTTAAACATTGGTAGAATCTAATTTCTACTCACAGATCTTTATTTATCAAACAGGATTTTTAGAAATCACTTAAAATCTAACTTCTATTACAACCTCTTAAAAGTCAACTTCTAAAAAAAATATACAATCTCATTTTTAAAAGTAGTAGGTTCCAAACGGTCCTAAAAGGTAACCTAAAATTTTCTATGGTGACGTTATTTTTAAAACATGATTTCCTGTTTAATAACTGAGCATGTGCATATAATTTATTTATCCTCACAGAACGATGCCAGAACCAAATTGGCAGTTTGAAGAGAGATTAACAGCAGAAAAGAACACTATACCCCATATCATCAGTAGTCGAAGCAGTGACCATGATTAGTGTGCTTCCTCCTGCCACTTGACACATGGAGCTCAAAAGTGCCACTATTAGTTGTTGGGAGCAGGCAATATTTAATTCAACTCATTTTGGAAGCACTTGCATGAAAATTGTGCATGCATGGACAGAATTGCATTTGATAGTCACTACTTACCTTTCTCAAGAACTTTTGCGCGATTCCCGCTGTTTCTATTGGGTACGTGTTTTTTGCATCCTTACTTCGTTGTTTTTTTGTTTGATATCGGTGTGTATGTATTTTCTTTTTGTGGTCTGTGAGATTCGAATCTAAAAAAGAAGTGAAAGTTTCACTTCTCCTGATCAACTACACCATGATAATTGATTTTGCTTCCTTATTTCGTTCCAACAAGAAAATATTACTTGTAAGAAGTTAAGTTTCAAATCCCATTTGTTTCCAGAAAATTTTGAAAGGTTTATTATTGTCTCAATGTCTATGTTAATCTACTTATCTCAATACTTTTACTCTTTTATTTATCTTATGTCAATACCTTTTGGTTAGTTTTAGATGACGTTAGATACAATTATTAATCCTTTTTCAAAGGACGTTTGTGTCCTCCTTCGTTATCTTTTTTTTTTTTCTTTTTTTTCTTATTCCTTTTCTTCTTCTTTCTCCTCTCAATATGATCCTCTCAACGTCTTCATCGACCTTCAACCATGTTCCTTAGTGCAGTTGTGATAAAAAAATAAATCATATACACGTCTTTTCAACTAGACACTAAAAGGAAGAGGTTCTTTAGATGTCCTAATTGACAGGTAAACATGGATTGTCTTCCATCACAAAGTATTTGATGTAATGTCTTAATGAAAAATTATTTTTCTCGCAAAAAGAGACGACCTCTTGAGGATTCTTTAAGTGGGTTAATGAAGTTGTGCACCACACCTGTGACACAAAGGTTGAGCATGTAGTAATGAAGAGGAAGATCAAGAAGAAGCTTTAGGAAAATCAAAGAGAAATTAAGAAAATGAAAGAAGAATTTAGAAACTATATGGTGATGATTTATGTGCTTATTAGACTTATAATCACTGTATTGGCATCAAAGTATTAGCCAATGTAAACCTGTTACCTTAATGAAGTTGAAGTTTAATGAATGAGCTACTGTTCTAGTAATATAAAGTCTACACAATACACAAGAGTTTATACAATCACAAACACCAACATACATTAACAACAAGATAAAAAACTAGCACATAATTCACATGAAAAATTCGCATCATAGTTTACACGCTTACACAACACATACTTCTCAACATAATTCACATCATAATAACAAGCACATAATGTCTTAACAAGATAAGTTTACCAAAACATAATTCACCACATAATGTCACAAAAAGATAAGTTTACCAACACATGCTGTCAATAGATAATATTAATTCTAAACATGAGTTTAAAACATGACAAAAAAGAAAATGCTTGTAGTTTGAAGATAGTTAAACTAATCCTCAAATCTGAATCCATTTTGACTACCTTGGCTTTGGAACAATTGCTACATGAAGGTGTTACCATCATAAGACTGTTGTCGCTCTATTTGAATCCCTCCCTACTGAATCATTACTATTATTGTTGTTGTGCTTCTCTTTGTTGTTGTCACTGATATTGTTGCCGCCATGCAATTCCCTATTACTACTTTTGTTGATAAGGACCACTACTCCATCTAAGAACCATAGAGAAGTAATCATCTTGTACTAGAGGTATTAACACTCTTAATTGTGATGGCATATCATGTATGTTGGAGGGTACTCCCATCTTCAATCAACCAATCCTCAAAGTCTATATCCACTTTGACTGCCTTAGCTCTAGAGTTATTGCTACATGAAGTTATTACTATCATAAGATTGTTGTTGCTCAACTCGAATCCCTCTTTGCTGGAACCATTGTTGTTGTTTCTATTGTGCTCCTCCTTGTTGCTACCACTATTGTTGATAGGGACCACTACTCCATCCAAGAACCATAAGGAAGTAATCATCCTATTGTAAAGGTTTTGATACTTTTGATTGTGATGACATGTCATGTATGTTGGAGGACAGTTCATCTTCAGCCACTGTTAATGAGTTCTTCTTCTTCCCTGTTGGTTTGTGAGGATTCTTGGGTCTTCCTCCCTTAATCCTTGGAGCACTACATGCTAAAAAATGAAATTACTAATGTGACCATGCCTGTCCGGGGGTCCGGTGCGGAGTCACGCCAGAGGGAGGAGGCCACAGTCATGCTAGGATGGCGAAGGCGCAAGATAGAATAAAAACGAAAAGAAAAAGCGTCGCCACCTAGTTTTTTAAGGGAAAGACGAGGAAAACCACTAACATACCACAAAAAATAAATGCATGGGGTGTAAATGTGAAGGTCATATGTCTACTAACCAGAGGATGGGTAAGGATTCCTATTACGCACAGGGAAGGTGTTACACACCCCGTACGCCCGAGAAACTCGATATTTCTAGTCTAATTCGCTTGCTAGAGACTAAATGAATGTTTCATGTGCCTAGATTGTGCTCTAGTCATGCTAATATGAATGCCTCGACAAGACTAGATGGATGTGTTAGATGGTACGCGAAAACTGTAAAGAAATCCACACGAAATGATGAAATCACGAAATACGATAAGACAAAGAAAATCACATGAAATGACGAGGTTTCTGGCGAGAAAAGCTTGGAAAATTATACAGACCTCAAGAGAATAAAAAATACAACCAACTCAAATCGTCAGAATCACAAAAAACATCGCGGAAATCAAGATGGAAAAACATCAAAGAGGTCCACACAAAACAGGTAAACTGTGACATGTAAAGAAATTCACATAAAATGACGGTGTTTTTGGAATGAATGTTCTGAAAAACCACACCGACATCAAGAGCATTAAAAATGTGATAGACACAAATCATAGAATCGTAGAAAACATCACAGAAATCTAGATGGAAAAATTACAAAGAAGTCCACATAAAATAGACAAACAATGACATGTGAAGGGAATCATATAAAATGACGGTGTTTTTGGAAAGAATGTTTGGAAAAACCATATCCATACTAAGAAGGTCAAAAATGGGGCCGACCCAAGTCATCAGAATCATAGAAAAGGTTGTGAAATCAAAAAGGAAAATAATCCGTGATAGGGCCAATGTGGGCCTTTTGGTTAGTTAATGTACGCCCTCGGGCGATGAAATCCAAATCAAATATCAAATGAAGGAATCCGAAGACAGGTAGGAGAAAAATCAATGGAAAAACACATGAGATGCAGACTTATTCAAAAAGGATGGACTGATGTGCAAATGCAACGAAAACTATGTAGAATGCATGAAAATGTACCTAAATGGGTAAAAGATACTAATGAATGATTTGGACGGAGATTATGCATGACTTAGTACAATAACTAACATGCATGTGCATGAATTGATGACACAGGGGCAATTAGGTCATTTCAATGGCCAGATGTGATAAATGCATGTATAGGAATGATGCATGGTCTAAGATATGCCAAAATATATGTAAGATGTCAGGAAAATGTTGTTTTCAGGAAAACATGTAGAGAACAAGGTCATAAAAACAATAAAATGATGCAAACACAATAAGGAACAAGTATAAGGATCAAAACGCAAAAATCATAAAAAAGAGTGCTGGATTAAAATACATTCAGTGATTTCTATCCTAGTGTGCAAATGTTGGATTAAAGGAAAACGTGGTACTGAGATGTGTAAGAATTGCACTTGGTAATTTCCTGAAAACTGAGGGTCTAATGTGTAAAATCCATAAAAAGAGAAAAGTCATGGTTAAAATGCACTCAGAAAATCTTATCTTAATGCTAGGATGAATAACTTAAAGAAAATGTGGCTCTATGATGTGAGATGTGGAAAATTGCACTTTTGGTAATTTCTTGAAAATTCAGGGTCTATTATGCAAAATTCACACATAAAGTGCAAATCTAACTAAAATGTGGAATTAAAGATTGATTTACAATGCAAACATAATTTTTAAATGAAATATATGATTAAGTGCAAAATTATAAATGCAATAAGTGGAAAATGACAAAAATAGGTGTGAAAACAATTAAAATCCTAAATGATGAATTTGAAATTAGTCTAAGGGTCTGGATGCAAATTTCCTATGCTCAGGGATTGTATGTTATGAACCTAGGGGCCTACATGCAAACTTTTAGGGCTTAAATGTGATAAAATCAAGTTTTTTACTTGCTCAGTGAAATTATGGATGACTTCAGGGTTATAAATGTAAATTTTACAAAGAAAATTCATTTCAAAGAACTCTAGGGGCAAAATGCGAAATTCCAAGACTTAATTATAAATAAAACATGATTTTAGGGACTTAATTGTAATAAAACAAAGTTTTACAGAATAGAAAATGAAAATAAGAAAGTTCAGGAGACATGATGCAATATTTACAGAAATAGAATAAAGAAACAAAAGTTATTTAAAAGTATATGGGCTTAAACATAAAAATATAGGACCTAAATGAAATGATTGAAGGACTTAAAAAATAAAAAAACCTAAACTAGAAATAACCCTTCGAAGTTCACCGACGTCCAGTTTCCGGCGAGGACTCCGTCTATGGCGATGGCACAGCGGCGGAGGAAGGCAGGCGACAGTCAGGGAAGTTTGAGGGAGGCACGACGGAGCTCTCCGACGAATGAGGAAAGTCTAGGGTGCCCTAAGATGCCCTCCCCACCTCTGGCTTTGGCGAGGAGTTGACTGATGTTAAGAAAGACGACGTTGAAGGGGCTGGCAGAGACGCAACGACTGGGACGGCGCGACGAGGATCAGCGAAGCTTCCAGGGGACGCGAGGAAGCTCCTGGTGGTATCTTCAAGGGTTGAGGTGGCTTAAGGTGTTCTCCCCGTCCCCAACGTCGGAGAAAACCAAGACAAAGGTTGGGGTGGTGCTCCAGTCTCTGGAACAACGATGCGGCGGCTTGGTGAGGTGCGCGGCGATGCAGTGGAGCTTCTGGAGGAGGTGGTGAGCGACCGAGGGGGGGTTCACTTGGAGCATTTTAGTGACTTCCCCGGTGGCGATCGACGGTGCAGAGCGGCAACGACGACTCTCTCAGGCACGAGAGGCTTGAGGATCCTCTCCTGAGTGATGGGTACTTAGGGAGGAGGAAAAGGAGGAAAGAAGAGAGGCCCATGGGGCCTCACCCTGACCTAGGAGGCAAAGGGCCTTGTCGGTGGTGATGAACCCACCATCGGAGGAAAGGAAGACGGCGTAGGGCGGAGGTCTTCGGCGACATACAGTCCAGGAGGCTACAAATGGGCTGGACGGAGCTAAAGGGTGATGGTTCAAAGCCAGAAAAAAAGGAAAAGAAAAGGAATTTCCTGAGTGGGGTCTCTGTCCCCTCCGACGAGCAACGACAGCGCTTTTTGGGTCGATGCTTCGGTGATGGTGGCTGGGGTCCTGGGTTGCAGAAAAAGGCTAGAGGAGGTCGTCTCAGACTTGGGGAATTGGCTAGGCTTCTTCAGGGATTTGAGGGGTGGTCTCAGGCTCTCCCTCTTCTAGTTTCGTGGGTGCTCTCTCTCTCTGTTCAGTTCCTTCGTTCTCCTCTGATTCCTCTGCTCTCCCCTGTCTGGTGGTTTTTCACGCTCTAAAAAGGGATGGAAGAGGCGGTTGGGATCGTGGATCGTGGCTGGCAATTGGCCAGCTCGTGGAGAAGCAGGGATGGACAGAGCGGATGCAGTTTACGGTTGCCAGATTTATTTTTCTCTGGCTTCCTAAGTTTCCGGTTAATAGATGAATGAAATAGTGTTGGGCTTATTGGACTTGGGCCTGGAGATGGTTTTGGATTTTCTTTTTTCCTTTTTTTTTTAGTTGTTTAATTTTGGATTAATTTGATGATTAATGATTAATTTGAGATTTAGGATGGATTTATTTGTGATTTAACCTTTTAAGTTGATTAAGGTTTTACTTAGTGATTTAAATTTAATTAAATGGATTACTTTAGTTTTAAATGGATTAAAATGGTTTTAGGTTTGATTAATTGATTAGAGTTTTGGGTTTTAATTAAGGGTTTTTTAGTTTAATTAGGGGTTTTGTGTTTTAATTGGAGTTTTTAGTTTAATTTAGGGGTTTTAGATTTTTATCAAGGTTTTTCAGTTTAATTAGGGTTTTTGTATTTTAATTAAAGTTTTGAGTTTAAATTAGGATTTTTAGCTTAATTAAGTGACTTTAGGGTTTTTAGGGGTTTGAGTTTAATTTAGGTTTTTTCCCATGAATTTAAATGGATTAAAGCGGTTTAAATGGATTTTATTTGATTTTGACTTTAATTAGGGTTTTCACTTGATTAATTTGGATTTTGAGTGGATTTAAGTGGATTTTGTTTAATTTTTGTTTTAATTAGGGTTTTTACTTGATTAATTTGGATTTTAAATGAATTTAAGTGGATTTTATTTGATTTTGACTTTAATTAGGGTTTTTATTTGATTAATTTGGATTTTAAAAGTTTTAAATGAATTTTTTTTATTTTAATTCTTAATTATTGGTTTTCGCTTGAATTAGGTCAGAGTGGGTTTATGTGGGCTTAAGTGGACTTGAGGGTTTAGGGTTTTGGTAGAGTTAGGGTTTAGGTGTGGTGATCGCAACTAGAGCATCTTTCTAGTGGAGTCTGCTGTCAAATGACTGCAAAGTCGGGATGTCTATAACTAACATCACATGTGTAAGTAATAAAATGAAATAACTAACAAATGATGTTGTTGCATACCTTGTTCCTACTTCAGATGCTGTTGAAGAGGCTATCAGTGAGTCTACTATAATTGCATAATTGGGGTCATTCTTTTTTGGACACCACTTTAATGTGTGCTCTAAGACACCACACAATTTTCACTTTGCTTTAGGTCTCGTTTTTGGGTGCCTTGGGTTTGTCTAGTTCGTTATGTCGAATTATATCGGCATATCGTTTTGGACTCTCAAGATGTCTCCTTGATCTCCATTTTGGTCGACCGAATTTATTTGATTTGTCGAACTGGGTCTTGGGTGTTGACACAACACCTAGTCCAATCGATCGACGAGAAACAGTTTGCCAGGTTAGGGGATTTTGGTCGATCGATCCCTTTTCGGTCTGTCGAATTGGTCCCCTAAATCCTGGTTTGGTTGGTTTGATTTGTCGAACCAAACCTGGACCCCTGCACTTGGTTTTGTTGGGTTGATTTGTGTGTGTGTGTGTGTGTGTATTAATCTTAGGGAGATAAATATAATGACATAAAAGGTTAGGAAAACCATTAGAATGATTATAGAATTTGCCTAAAATGAATTTGCAACAAATCATCAAGGATATGGATAGAATAAAAGATGAAATAATTTAGAAATAATAGGCCTTCCTCAGATGGTTTAGACTGGACTTTAGGGATCATGATAGCATCCCTAAGTCTACGGTTTGTGTGGTTTTGTATGTGATGCATTAAAGGGAGTTTTCAGTGACACTGTTTTGGGTGTTTGAGCCGATTTGGTTGTGCTCGTGAGGGACACGAGCCAGTAGGTGTCTTACACATGGGCACCAAAGCGCAAAGTTCTAGTTATGGTTGCTTTGTTGTGGTGTCTTTTAGGTGAGCTTAACACCCAAAGGACGCTTTTGTTGGTGTTTTCTTGGACGTTAGTCGTAGGTTGAGCATGATGCTCGTGAACGCAGACGCTCCCAAGGTTTGCTTATTTGGGCCTGACAGGGGAATTGTCGAGGTTGTGTTTTACTTGTGGTTTCTCGACCTTTGGTTTCCGTACCGCTGTTGGACATAGCGTTTCTTGAGTTCTAAAAGATATTTAACGGGTTTCGAAATGGTTTTCCAAAAAGAGAGTTTTGGAAAGAGAAAAGCACATATTTGAAAATGATTTTGAAAGAATTTTCTAATACTTTCTATTTGTGTTGGGCCAAGAGACCTGAGGCTGAGGTTCGTCGAATCTTGGAGGTATGACAGTCATTGACTGTCTTTTTGAGACTAAGGTTGAGGTCCATGAGTTGAGGTGTTTTGTGACATGACATGGAGGTATGATACTCTTGCTTTTTCTAGGAGTACTGAAGCTCGGGTGTTGTCGGGTATAGAGGTATGAGACTCCCTTCTAAGTACCGTGTGGAGGACGCTGTAATGAAGCGTACCTTGTGGTAGTCTGTACGAGTGGGACAAATACCCCGTAGCTGATAGCGTCCTAAGAGACAGGACTCTCTTCTCAAGAGAGGTTGGCTTTGTGAGGGTTCTCTAAGAGGAAGAATTGTAGGACAGTGATCACTCCTACATAGGGTAGTTTCACCGTGGCAATGCAGACTCCGTTGATTACACTTCAGTGGACTGCTTGTAGCAAGTATTGTCTACTTGGCATCGGGCAGTTCGACGCACTGTTTGTGCTTATGGGTTGTCTGAAGTTCTGATTCAGGAAATCAAACTCTAGGCCTAGAGGAGGTCATGATTTTGGTGCCTGTTAAGGTGTAGTATTTTAGGAGCGATGGCTCCGTTATTTTGGGAGCAGTGGCTCTGTGGTTTGGGAGCAGAGGTTCCGTAGCTTGATGTTGTGCTTGGGTCCAGAGGGGATCATGTTGTGCAGAGCAAAGGCTCTGTAGTTGTGCTTTAGTGTGGCTTTTGGGCTTGACTTGGCAAGAGTGGCCATCTCGAGTGTGTATAAAAGATTTTGAAAAAGCATGCAAATGGCTTTAAAAAGGAAAAGAAAAGAATGACTTTAAAGACAAGGTTTAGTGATTTTGTGGCTTGCTGGATGATGGTAAACTACCTAATTTGGCGTTACGGCATCTAAGAGGGATGTCAGTGCCTGTGTGTTGGGCGTCAGCAGATTGTCTTTGATTTGGCGGCATCTAGGTGAGATGCCTGTGATTGGTTGTCCTCGGCATAGGTTGTCGAATTGTAGTTGGGGTGTGTGCATAGAATCAAACGTCGGTTTCGTGTCGGACTTCGATCCGACAAAAATAGGAAACGTGTCGGACATCGGTGGAAATGTCGGTGGAAACGCGGTAAATTTACAAAAGTTCATGGAAATGATAAAAAAACTTTGAATTTTGATTTGAAGCTCTTGGATAAGCTAAAGTAAGTAATAATCTACATCTTAGACTACTTAGATCAACTTCCTCAATATGTATCACATGAAAATACAGTAGATAGACCTAATAGAAATATCCTGAAGTATAAATAATACATAAA
>JAMKQA010003428.1:0-17061 GCA_024699735.1 Posidonia australis
TAGTAACATCCTCGGCATAGGTTTTGCCTTACAATCTATTCGGCATCGCGATTCACAATCAAACCTAATGAAAATCATTTCAAATCTCCTTTCATCATTTTTCAAATCATTTTATGGAAATTCATTTAAAATCATGAAGCTATAGAAAATCGGCACTCTTAAGTACAACACATGACTATATTCCTATGTGTGTTTCAAGATAGTTCAATTCACAATCTGGTAACAAAACTTCAACAAAATAAGGCAATACACATCAGAATAAAGGGCCACTGCACTTTACATTCCAGGTGTAGAACACGTGGGTAAAATGTGCGAGTGGAACGTGCGACCTTTCTTTGATAACTCTATCTTCAATTAGAGCATCTAGAGTAAGCACAAAACACTTGGGGTCCTTCTAAAAATAGAATGTATAAATGATAAATCATTCATCAATTCTCTTTAACAAACAGGTTGGTAACAAATTTGCTGTTAAGAATCACATATATAAAGCAACATATGACACCAAAAAATTCAGTATAATACATCAAATTCAAGATCTCGAATTATCTTTTCATCGAATCTAATTTTATTGAAATCCGATATCTAGAACTCAATTATGATCAATACAAGATAGTAAGGTTAAACGGTAACTGAATTGCAGCAAATAAACTTGTACCGAATGATGCATAGTCCAGCATGCAATTCACCATTTAACCCAGAAAACCTTTTCTCGGTTCAAGCATCAATGCAAATCTAGCATGCATCTGAAAAACAGGAATAAAATTCTATCCTAAACTCTTGGTAAAGTGTGCACCTCAGTGAAGAACACTAGAACCCAACACCCAAACAGGCAAATCAAACTTCACCAGAGCTCTCTGATCAAGCCCGCCGCTCTTCCTTCTGGCTTCCTCCTCTACTGATAGCCATGCCTCAAGCAAAGACCTCAAATTCAGACGTATGCAGAGGGGGAAATGGGAGATCAATCCAAACCCAAATCCACTCACCTCAGCAAACTATAGCACAAACCATCGGAGAACTGCAACCAGCGAGCTCCTCAGGCCACACAGTGGTTACTCGATGTCGGAGAATCCAAGATCACTGTCAAGCCCGAGATGCACGAGCTGTGAAGTCCTCCTCTTCCTCAAGTTCTCTCTCTCTCGGTTTCACCCTCCTTCCTTTTCTCCTCCTCTTCTTCTTCTTGTTTCTTTCTCTCTTCTTTACACAAGGGTGGCTGCAGTCCCTTATAAACTCTCTTTATTCGGTGCAAGTGACAGGTGGCAACACACCCATCCTTCACCTACTTGGTTCTCATTTCATTTGTCTCCACTCACAGATACACATGCACATACACTCACATGCATGCACTCTACAGATTAATCATCACTACGTAAATCACCAGTGATCATTATGATTCAATTAAGAAGAAGATCATTAATTTCCTCGATTAATACATTAAAAAACCAATTGCATAATTAGTCATAAATCATAATCGAAGTTCTTTATTCATAATTCTCTTTAGTTATAATTCTAACCAACTTACCACCAACATGGTACACACTAACCCCTTATAGAGAAAACTTACAACTGGACTAATACAAAACGTGCCTGCAAAACACACCAGTGACATGTGCGAGAAGAATGTGCAATTCAAAGGTCCAAGATGTCACAATTCCTACTGATAAATTAGTAGGCAGATATATTGTAAGGTGGATCTGATCTAATCTAATCTGCCACCTACTCACCCATTAGCAGTTGCCTTTTTCTATGGTATGAAGCATCATGAAGTTTCAGTTGCATGGATGCTTCTGGTTATCTAGTGCAATGTTTGGCATTTGATACAAGTTGGCCATTCGGATTTGTAAACAACAGAACCTGGATAAAATCTACATCCCTTTGGATAAACGGAGAGAAACTAATCTTTACACCAGAGTTTAAATTTATGCATAGAGTGTCTATGCTAGAAAGCTGTAATAGGTTAGTATCACCTTCTTCTTGTAGTCAAAGTTTGTACAGGACCTAGTTTACATTTGTTGGAAACACTGACAGGTGACATTTAGCATCAGAAAATCTACCGTGGTTACTCGCTGCTAGACTCACGACAGTTAAGTTTTCTTAGACTACTTACTCCATATTCCTGGTTCTTTCACAGGATAACCATCTATAGGTACATCAAATATACAAGTTACTTGTTCTTATTTTAAAGGCACTGGTTTCATATTATGAAAAATTTTGTAGTCCTTTCCAAGCTTCAACTTATCTCTGCACGACAAACCTGCACATACATGAGAGACAAACCTGTACATATATGAGTTTCAATTTATCTTTGCACAAAACCCTGAACACATATGTATTACTATATATTATTAATGTAGAGGAATTTCATTTTCTAGAGCTATTACCAAAACAGTTGTAAATCTATAATTTAAATAAAACTCCACATTTAGTGCTTGTAGTTGCAAGATAATGAGAAGTGCATTTGTTATTCCTGTCTTAGATTCAGGCAGGCAAATACTCTTGCAATGAGGCATTGTACGTGAAATATCCTGTACCATTGAAGTGATATGTAAATTATCATATCGACTAAAACTAATAATATCTATATCTAAGCTTTTCAACTCTAGATTTAGTGTTTTTGGTCCATTTTTAAGTGCTCACATCTGTTGTTTGTTACAAAAAGTCAGCTGACGGTGTTTTTGTAAAAAGTAGGTGATTTCTTTACTTGTAAGCGTGATATCTTTCAGCATCAAGCTGATCCAATATATTGATCTTAACTTCCACAGGGAGTTTCTACACTGAATAATATAACTCAAGAGGTTCTGGACAAACAACTGAGTGCATGGGAAAACTACTGCCTTCGTAATTGTTTTGTTGTACCTGAGGGATTCTCATCACAAACGACAGTAAGTCTTATGTTTTTTCATGAATTAAAAAATTATCTTATGAGTCTGAGTTTGTTTCATTGAGAAATATTTTTCGTCTCTAATTTTGTTATGAATTGTTTCTAGCAAAATTTTCATTTTCTTCAACTTTGTCCAATAAGCAGTCTTTTTGTCCCTTGATTTATAAATCTTGTTCAAAATTTTTATCCAGGTTAGTGCTGAGAAAAATATGGTCATAAAATTGACTATCTATCATTCTTCACAAGGCTTAAAAAATAAAAGGTAATTACACTGTTGATATAAAACTTCTTGACTAAGTTGACATCAGAATTTACATATACTGTCCAGAGGTGCAAATGACTGAATATGAGGATGCTGATATCATCTCCACTCAGCCTGTTGTAGTATATGGACTGGTCAAGCAGTCTTGAGTTCATCAATTTGGACAAGGTCGAAACCATGTGGAGCTGAACTTTGTCCCAGCCAACTCCACAGGTCTTGAAAAAACACTTATATGAATAATTTGATTATTTAAAATTTATAGAAGATATTTGCTGGGGTCCAGGTTTTAATTATTGAACATTAATCACTAGATTAGTAGATAATTGGTAATTGTTAGACTATGTTGAGCTTTAAATGCCAAGATGATGAGCTTTTATTGGTCGACTTAATGGTGACTATTCATGTTAGTAGGAATGTGGAATATTCCCACTAAGTGTTGCAATTGGACTATACTAAGTGACATCATAATACGCAACTTTGTAGTTATATCTATATGCTGCAACTTTGTTAAATTAATGTAAGAAGAATATTAACTAAATAACGTAATCCTGGGATTTGGGTTATAATGTTATATATTTTGAATTTCTATCATGCCTTTAGGCCAAGCGAGAGTGAGTTAACCTTCTCTTTTTCTCAAAAAAAGTGTTTGAGCTTGGTTGTGTAACCAACAAACCCAGGTGCAAACCTGGCTGAACTCCGTTGAGCCTGAGGTGGCTCACAGGTCGTGAGCTCTTTTTACATTCTAATACCATTGTTAGTATCAAAGTACATGTATTAATTTTGAAAAGTATATAATTTGGTGCAATAGACCAATGTATGAGTACAAAGGATACAGTCTTCTTTAAAGTGTCTCAAGTCATGTATAATCATCAAGGTCTTCCTTAGTTTACATGATGAAATTGTTGGCTGATGGTATCTGGTCAAGTATTCAGTTGATTCACTAAAAAGGAATTCATCCCGATTGGCCAAGTTGATTTGCCTGAACTGGGATTCTTGAAATTGAAGTGAATTAAGTTACATGTTACAGTAAATTAGGAACATTTTAGCTTGATGACAAAGTTTAATGATTCTCTGAAAACCAAACATGGATATTCCCTTTATGTGCAACATCTCCACATTATGGATCTTTTTTTTTTTTGATGACCCAGAAATCACCTGGATCTACGATTACGATCTTTATGGAACCTACGTATTAAAATGTTTCTTCAGGATGCTTACTGTCCCTTTGAGTTTGCTATTGTAATGTGTTGTGTAAAAATGGGAAGTTACTCCAGTTTATACTAATTGCAGGACATTTCTGGTAATAGTTCATTGCCTGAGAATGTGCTGATTGACAGTGATCTTGACAATCAGATACAGTCTTTGAGGGATAAGCTTGTCGTGGTGAGCTGCCTTTAAATTGACAACGTCTAATTTCTCTGCCCTATTAGTTGAGAATTGGCTCATGCATTTCCTTAGGTTGGAAGAGATTCTTCTGAGCTACGGCAAGAAATTCAAGCATTGGTTAGACAAGCTGCCTCAGTCAGTAACTTTGATGCAGCAGTAGCAGAAATATTCAAGCAATACAAAGTTCATGGTCTCATTCAAGGTATGTAATTATGTATAGTTTCCATATGAATGAGAGTTTTCCGCCCTGCTATCTAACCCTTAAGCCATGCTTTGTTATATCTATTCTAAATATCAAAAGGCTGTCCAATTTTGTCTTTATTGGAAGTGAAATCTGAATTCTGGTACTGTTCAATAATTTAAAAAAAAAAACTGAATTCTGGTCCATTGGGTAATGATCAGTTCTCAATCAGTGTTATCAAGGGTAGGCTTCTCGGCAAAATGGCACCTTAAGCTACAAGGTCAAGCTAGGTTGAACCTCCTGTCCTCACTGTAGTATCTACCTAGACTAGTCGTTTTCGCTGGCCATTTTGGGGTCCTTAATGACAATTTTTTGAGCTTTTCTTGCTTACTGTTTCTTTTCAAGAAGCCCAACACTTGATATATTTGTTTTCCTCCTTCCAAACAAGCAAAAAGCATATGTTAATTGTTGACTATGCATGTAGATAAGAAATTGTAGAAATATCAGAGTGAGACATCCATAGACTGGCACGTATGCAGATATTAGAGAAGGACCGAATGTCTATGAAGATTATGCTTGTCATCTTGTGTCATATGTCCAACATCAAACATGAAGCTTCATCATGGTCATGGTCTAATGGACCGTGTGTCTGCTTGACATATATATTTTAAATTTTCTGATGGAGCATTCTCTGACCACACTCAGTTAAAGGCACCTTTGTCAATGATGTTTATTTAGATTGCACACTTATACCATTTTGCTATAGGTATTTAACTACACATGGGGCCTGATTTTCAGATTGCTCTTGAAAATTCCCATCTTTCGAGATTTTTTTAAATCTTTATTTGTTTTTTTTTGTTGTGAACTAAATTTCCCATGATAGGCTGTTATGCCCTTTTTCTTGGTTACACCTAAGGAGAGTGTAACTATCAAATTAATATCAATTATAAATCTCACTCATCAGTATTGCGCTTGAGGATCTACAATTATAGTAGTCATGGTACAGCTGATATTGCCTCTGGACATCAGCTGTTTTCTGTTTATTAAATGACAGAAAATTTTATGATAGCTGAACGTCCACTCAGAAATTAATCATATTGAAGTTCTTTCTCCTTTGAGAGATGGAATTCTCTTGTGTATTGACCCTGATACAAGTTGGTCATGCATTCCTGGTTTTATGTTTTTTTATTCTCAAGTGTTATATGCATTTTATTGAGATTCTCTATGTTCTTTTTTTCTTGTTCAATTACAGCTGAATTTTTAGATTGATTTGTGATCTGCAGAGATTAAAAAGATAGCACCCATGCTAAATATGAAAGTGCAGGAATTAGACAGTAGAACGGAGCATCTTAAACATGTGGAGGATGGGAGAATCTTAAATAGAGGGGAGGTTATGGATTATAACCTTGGTAATTGTGGCATTTCCTGCACCATTGCTGCATTAGAAAAATAATTGTTAAAGATGTATTTATTCCCTTTTTTAAAAACAATATTTTTTCCTATCCTACAGGCCTCTCGTCAAGGGTAGATGATATCCATAAAGTTCTTGATCTACTGAAGAACAAGTGAATGCAAAAACGTAGCAGTTTTTATGAATCAATCCCGGGACTTCTAGACCTGTGAATACGTGCATTGATTAGCGATGCATTTGTTTATTTGAAATGTCATTGGAGTACACATGCATTGTGACACTTCAGAGAACGGGAAAGACAATCCCTGATTGTAATTTTGTCCAAACAGATATAATATGGTGGGATTATTATGCTTTCACTTTGATTAAAATTTTGCAGATGCGTTGCCCGATGAGTGTGTAGTATGGTGTGATTTTTTTTTGTTATTCGTAAGATATCTTTCTTTAATGAATGGGATCAAGAAAAAAACTACCATGGTTCACTCTGATATCCGTACAAGCAGGTGATATAAGCACCCAAGGCGTGCCTTTCTTCTGTTCACTGTGAATTTTAACTTCGGTGTGTGGAATTTGGGCTTCGGATGGAATTGACGTGAATCGTGAGTCTGATTGATGGCCAAATTTGTAGAATTCCAATTTTCCTATACAAGACAATAAAACTCATATAGGATGCATAACATTGGTTAAAAATGGGTATTGCTTTAATCTCTTTCTGATTCAAAGAAACCTCTTGAAATTCCAGCATTTACAAAGGTGTTGGTATCTATTTGTTCTATTTAATACTAGGTGAACTAAACACGTGTGATCCGTGTGTCAACTATATGTGTCTAATAAAAAGATTATAAAATATAAATTATGAAATATTATTTTCTATTTTTCAGTTATATTTTTTATAAATACATTTTCAAATATAATATGAAATCATAAGACTGTGATTGCACTTGACAGTAAGTATTTATTTATTTCAATTAAACTTTTGAAAAGATTATAAAACTGAAAGACTTAAAAGGTACTAAAATATTATTTAATATTAACACTACTAACCCATATATTTTAATAATGTTTTAAATTTATTTATTCTAAGAAATATTAAAGAATCTAATGTTATATGAATTAGGGTTTATATAAAGAAGTCAACTGAGTTATTAGGAGAGAGTTAAAAAGTAATAACATAGCAAGGAATTTTATGTTTCTAAGGACATATTCTCAAACAAATTATAGTTTAAAATAAATAAACATATATCTATAGCATTATAATAATTCCAATATTAGTCTTGACTGTTTTTTAATTGTCCATTTGAAAGTAACTATAAAATAATTTATTTAGAAAAACAGAAAATTAAATAAGCATATATATATATATAGCATTATAAATAATTTCAATATAATCTTGATTGTTTTTTAATTGCCCTTTATAGAGTAACTGTAAAATAATTTATTTAGAAAAACACAAAATTAAATGTTGATAAATTAAACTTTAAATTGAAGAAGTATTTAACTTTATGAACATAAGATGTGGTCATAAATAACGTATTATATATAAAACTTTATAAAAGAAGATGAAAGGACAATGTGCTCCATTAATTAGATATTAATTTGGTATATCACATGTTATGCTTCTAGTATGTCTTCAGCTCTTAAAAAAAAAAGGAGTATAGATAGTAGACTAAAAACGTATTTTACAGAATTAAAAATAAAAAACTAAATACAAATAGTGATGTAATGAAAGAGTGAAAAAAAAGAACATGAATAGTATAGGGATAAAGAAAAATGTAGATAATTTTTTATGGAATGTCAAATATTCAACACTTTAGGAAATATTTAACTTTATGAGCATGAGATATGGTAATAAATAACATATTATATATAAATCTTTATAAAAGAATAAGAAAGGATATTGTGCTATATTATAAATCATTCAAATAGTGATTAAAAAAAGAGTGAAAAAATTGAATCTAAATAATATAAGGAAAAAGAAAAATATGGGTAACTTTTATGAAATATCAAATGTTCAACACATTAACTAATATTTAACTTTACGAACATAAAATGTGGTAATAAATAACATATTATATATAAATCTTTATAAGAAATGATGAAAAGACATTATGCTACACTAAATATTAATTTGATGTGTCACATGCTATATTTATGGTATGCCTTATAATAGACTAAAACATATTTTACACAAATAAAAATAAAAAAACTAAATAATAATAGTGATGTAAAATAAGAGTGAAAAAAATGTAGAGGTAATTTTTTATGGAATGTTAAATATTTAAACCTCCAATTCACACTAATTTAAATTAATAATTATTTCTATTTCTCTCTCAAGTAAAATTTAGAAATAACGTTAATGTCATTCAAATGGCTATATTTTTTTGAATTAATTATATGATTTCATTTTTATTTAGTCTTCATTTTGATTTAATTTAGTTTCCAAATGTTATTCAATATTCATTGAATTTAAGCGTTTTTTACTACGTAAATTCAGTAATTACTAGATCTATTAATTTTGTATTACTATATTAAACTATGGTTATTGACTCTAAACTTTTGTAATATTCTAAGATTTATAAATTATATTCAATGTTTACTAAAAACATTATGTTTATATGACAGGTTCAACCATTGTTCTTAATCTAAAATTTTCGAATATTTTAATATTTTTAATTATATTCAATCAATTCTAGCTCTACTAAATTATTTATTTTATTCAATTTTTTTTACTGATTCTATATATTTCAATATACTACTATATTGATGATTATATTCAGCAACTACTAGATATATTAAACATAAACTTTGCTTTATTCGTCAATATATTCTTCCCATTTATGGTTGAAAGAAACTAATTTGGTAATTGCATAAGTGGATTAAAGAAATTTGAATTTTAAAATTTTAAAAGATATAAAATCCTCTTTCAATTATAAACCGTCAATCTTAGAATACTTTAATTAATTACAACTGTATATCCTACCAAAAATAACTACTACTCTTAAATTTCAAATTTGATTTGATTCCATTAGTTGGGGGTTATTAGTCGAAAAATATCCATGAAATCTCTCATCCAATCACTAAAAGATATGATAGGTACCAAACAAGAAAGCTTCAATTCAAAATAACAATAAACAACAATAAATAGAGTGATGCCTGACCCTATTTAGGATAACAAGGGTACTAATCCAAATCATCTATTTAATACAATTTCTTATTAATCCTCACCATCAATTACTAATTTAGTAGTTACAAATTTTAAATTAAAAATCTATTATTTCCGCCACTTATGATTAATTGACGTAATTAATATAACCACCAACTCACACAAATTTTAATTAATGGTTATTTCATTTTCTCTCTTCATATTTAGAAATAACATTAATGTCATACAAATGACTATATTTTGTTGAATTAGTTGTATAGTGTCATTTTTATTTAGACTTCATTTTGATTTAATTTAGTTTCCAAACGTTATTCAATTTTTATTTAATTTAAGCTTTTGTTTACTAATTAAATTTAGTAATTACTAGATCTATTAATTTTGTATTACTATATATATTAAACTTTGTTTATTGACTGTACACTTTTGCAATATTCTAATATTTATAAATTATATTTAGTGATTATTAAATATATTATTTTATATAACTGGTTCAACCTTTGTTCTTAATGTACAATTTTTTTTTGATATTTTGATATTCTTAATTATTTTCAATAAATTCTAGATCTATTAAATTATTTATTTTATTAAACTTTTTTTACTGAATCTATATATTTCAATATACTATTATGTTGATGATTATATTCTGTAACTACTAGATATATTAAACATAAAATTTCATTTATTCGTTAATATATTCTTCTCATTTACGGTTGAACAAAACTAATTTAGTAATTGCATATGTGGATTAAATAAATTTGAATTTTAAAATTTTAATGGATATAAAATCTCCTTCCTATTATAAACTGTCAATCTTAAAGTACTCTAATTAATTACAACTCTATGTCCTTCCAAAAATAACTACTAATCTTAAATTTCAGAATTGATTTGATTCCATTAACTAAGTGTTATTAGTGGGAAAATATCCACAAAATCTCTCATTCAATTAGTAAAAGATATCGATAGACAATAAACAAGGAAGCTTCAATTCAAAACAATAATAAACAACAATTAATATTCATATTTTTACCTTTTACTTAGCTGTATTATTAATTATTACCTTTTACTTAATAATTCGCTTTGTTACCTGTATTTCTATTTCTTTAACGACCACTAAAACTAAAGTATATTTCTTATTGCACCTAATTAGAGGTATATTGAAACCATTTCAGGTGGAATTTGATTTACGTTAAATTGGACAATCGATCCTTATCTTTGAAACATGAACATCTCGTCTCCAAATATTCACTGGAACCTACGTTGACAACATTGATGTGAAGCAATTTATCATTGTCCTTAGTGACGACTGCAATTGCAAAAATTCCTCAGAGTTGGGAACCCAAGTTGCATGCAGCCATGAAGCAAACGATACAATAATTCCATCTTTCTGTAGTATACATCCAAAGCCAATGCATAGGATTATCCAAACCAAACATTGGACCTCGGCTAATTAACTTAATCCTTGATTTTGACCAGATGCTTAGTAATCTTAATCCTTGATTTTGACCCAAATCCTAATAATATGTAAAGCCTAGCCTCCAAGAATTCTATATTGGGATAAGGTATACACGTAGTTATGCATGGTTGCATGTACTAAGTTTTCATGTAAGCCTAAACTCAAGCATCTTTCTGATGTCTTTTAGCATAGCCTAGTGGGGAAAAGGTGTATATTTATAGTGATGCATGGCTATATGCATTATATTTTCCATGAACTTAAGAAGCCTATGAATTAAATTTTTGTTGTAATCCTATAATCTAAATCCTTTCATATAAAATCCTATGTTTGAGTAATTTTCAATAAATTTTAGCCACGAAAATTCAATACGTTAATCGATGGTGAAATAAATGAAAAAATTGTAAATTTTAGCATATTATAAATATGAAGTGGATTAAACGATAATAAGCCTAAGGTATTTTTGGTAAAATTTTTGAATAACTTTTGAGAATGTAATTTTTCTTAGAAGCTACAATAGTCTAATAATTCTAACAAATACGATCGACTTTTAAAAATAAAGAAAAAAACTTTTGAAACAGTGATCATGTCTTTAAATTTTCAAATGTGACAATATGGTTACTTCTAACTAAAAGCTAACATTTACATTTGGATCTAGAAATTGAAGTTTTACTAAATAGATTCTTTGATTAATTTAAAAAACACAAAATTTACGACCAAACTTGAACCTGGCATATTTATAACATGTTTTGTATGGGAATATTGCTATAGGACTAGTTATTTTTTTAAACATATGAGGATCCACACTCTAACGCACTACTCTTATCAAATGCTATAAGGTTAGCCATGGAATGATATGATGGAAATGGCAATCGGACAAAACCCACAATAGTGTAAGAGGATTCTTTTTTCATGAAAAATCTAATTTAATATGCACTCCCAACAATTACTTATAAATATGAAAGCTTTTTATAGTTAGTTATAATTACAAGAAGAATCTTTTTTTAAGAAACATTAAATTTTAATATGCATCCCAAATTCTGAATGATTATTTATAAATTTCATTTTTTTTTTAAATTATTGTTTTTGGTAATTGTTTTCTTACTATTTATAAATTGATCCTTCCTTTGAAACATCATGAACATTTCTGAAGTAAGTTTTTGAAATAGTCTAATGAGGCTGTGCATAAATCGTTGATATTTTAATTCTTTATGAATTGTTGAAGTGATTCTTTTTTTTCTTTTTTTTTCCTACACACACGTTACAACTACAGAATAGTTATGTAATGATGGTTGACCTTTCATGCATACTTTATTAGTTGTGTATTCACGTACAGTTCTATTTTGATGTCTCCAAATATTCATGGGATTTATGTTGGCAGCATCAGTACATTCGTATCCCTGTTGACTGATGCGCTTGTTCTGAAATTTGTAACAAAAGTTGACTTTCATGCAACCATGAGATATATCATATATGGGATAATAATTCCATCTTTGAGGTTTTTTTTTTCTTTTTTCGGAAATCATTCCATCTTTTAGTTACTACCCAAATTTGCCACATTTTAATCATCCTATATAGGTGGGCTTATGATGGAATTTAGTGATGTGACCAATGCCAAGTTCATAGGTTGGGAAGGAAAACTTCATTTAGATTCTGCAATGGTGAGATATCATTTTATCTTCATGGTTGTTATCTGTCGTAATGAACGATGCTTCTGTGTCTTCATATTATTCTGCTCATCATCATCACGCCAAACTTCATTTTGGATAGCTTAGTTTAATTTCACTATCTTCCTTCTAAGCCTCCTCTGGAATTAATCTTATGGATGGTAAAGAACCAAGCTTCCCTACTTTCATTCTTTTTCTTCTTCAATATCAATTTAGTTTCATCTGAATTGGATATTTGGAGTTTTGCTTTAAGCTAAGAACTCACTCTACATGATAA
The DNA here is from genome assembly GCA_024699735.1 of Posidonia australis. Taxonomy (NCBI): domain Eukaryota; kingdom Viridiplantae; phylum Streptophyta; class Magnoliopsida; order Alismatales; family Posidoniaceae; genus Posidonia; species Posidonia australis. Next base: position 12,676 of record JAMKQA010003428.1, read on the forward strand.
GAATCATTGAAATAGTTGAAAACAATTATACATTTACATTTCTCATAACAGCAAGAAGAAGGCATAAACTAACCGACTCAATGTTTTCCAACAGGCATTGTTAGTATTTGGTATTCTGTTCACTATATTTCATTCAGCAATGGCAGAAACGCCAACGAGCTTATTCGTCAACTCCATTTCCACCAAATTCAACGTACAAGATTTTGGGGCTGTTGGTGATGCGAAGACGGATGATGCCCAAGTAATCATATATACAGATATGTTCTTGTTATTTCTTAATTACCATTTTTTTTATATGAATAGTCATCAAGGGTCAAATTTCATACTCTTCAGGCGTTTCTGAAAGCATGGGCTGCTGTATGTAGTTCGAATGCAACAAATCCCACCTTGTTTGTTCCTGGCCGCAAAAACTTTCTTGTCTTCCCTGTCACGTTCAAGGGTCCATGCCAATCCACCAGAATTGCGATTCAGGTTTGGTTGGCTTTGCATCTTAGTATGTGTGACAGGAAATGATTACAACTTTAGTTCTTGAAGGTTATTATTGCTTGAGTTCTAATGCTTTTCTCGATATTTTTCACAAATCGGTTCCATTGGTTTTTGTATACAGCTGGTTTGTCTTTTTTCATAGTCTCTGACTAATATATGCATGGTTTATTCCTGAAATGTATATGGAAATCATTACCATTACCATTACCATCTTAACAATAAGATTTCAACAATAGATTTCTGGCGATATTTTGGCTTCTGATAATGTGGACACATGGAGAGGCTTGGACCAGCGGAGGTGGCTTTTGTTTGACGGCATCGACGGACTCACGGTTTGGGGTAGAGGTTCCATCCATGGCAATGGGTACAACTGGTGGAAACAGTCCTGCAAACATAACCCCAAACCAGTATAATTTTATTTCCTTCCATCCTAATCATCTCTCTCTATTTCTTACACTATTTCATGATTCTTATGGTAAATTACTGCATTAATTCCACCGATTTGTCATTTAATTTCTGCAGGGATGTACAACCCGGGCACCAACAGTGAGTTCCTGGCAGACCATATGCAAAAAAGATAGAAACTAGAAATAAGCTGTGGCTGGCCTTAACGAGCATATATGATTCATACATACATACATATATATATATATATATATATATATATGATTCACACACACACACACACACACATACTGATTACGCTCCTTTTGATGATATCAGGCTTTGTCATTCACCGACTGCAAGGACCTTCGTGTGCTAGACTTCAACGTTTACAGAAGTCCGCAGGTGCACGTCGCCTTTGACGGATGTGAACGGGTTCATGCCGCTCGGCTCTCGATTGTCTCTCGCAGCGACAGCCCCAACACCGACGGCATCCACATTCACGACTCCAGGGACTTCTTCATAGAATATACCTCCTTCAGGACTGGTAACATCGACAAAATATTTTTATCGAAACAATGACATCGAACTTACAATGAATCGATTATTATTAAACAAGTCCAACGATTTATGTATAATCACAAATTCAATTCTTATATTAATTGATATAAGATTATTCTATAATAACATATTAAAGTTTAAATATTACTTGGAATTAATTCTAACTATCTATAATAACAATTACGGTCCTCATATTATTCCAGCTAGCAACTTAATTAACAATGATTTGCCCAAAATCTTATTCAGTGTGGTTGCCTACTATTGAACAGGTGATGACTGCATATCAATTGGTAATCGAGTGTTCAATGTCAACATCAACCATATCTTTTGCGGACCAGGTCATGGGATAAGGTGATGGTGCATTGACCTACACCTCTTTTCTAGGCATGATTTCTTTGTTGTTTGAATTTTTAAATCCACAGTGTGGGATTGTTATTAATTCACAGTGTGGGAAGCTTAGGAAAAGAGGGATCCGATTCGGCTGTTGAGGGAATTCACGTGAGAGATGTGCAATTCGTTGGTACAACTAATGGTGCAAGAATCAAGACATGGCAGGTACGTACAACTGAAATTCGATCAACTCAAGTAATTTACATGTAATTGCAGCAGGTGTTTTTTTTTGTTTTTTTTTTCTCGAAATATGGTTGAATTGGGAGATAATATCACGATCATACCAACACTGAAGTAATGGATCCCATCAACTAATCAAAACCATTATTTTCCTGACAAAGTTGAGTCCTTGTTGAGATAATAATTAAGCAGTATTTATCCATTGAATTAATGTAAACTGAATCATGATCCAATACAAAACCATGAGGTAAAATCATTTGCTGACTTATTTGTATGGGAAGCTTACCGTAAAGGATCAGGGCCATCATTTTTATTTTTTATTTTTGGAAATAATTCAACTACTATCAGGAGAGAGCACTAGAAATTTTCTACTATTTATCTGTGACCTGTAGGGTGGCAGAGGCTATGCAAGATCCATCTCATTTGAACGAATAAACCTTACGAATGTGAAAAATCCTATCATCATCGATCAATTCTACTGTGCACATTCGACATGCAAAGTACAGGTACGTACTTAAATATATTTATCGTTGCAAGCTCTTCAACATGCATGACAACACCATCCAATGATGTATGCTACGTCTTCAATTTCCAGCCATCAGCAGTGAATATTAGCGACGTCAGGTTTTTAAGTTTCCTGGGGACGTCAAGTTCTCGGATTGGAATTAGTCTCAATTGCAGTAATGCCGTAGGTTGCTCCTCTCTTTATCTCCACAATATAAATCTCTGGTCCACTCAAACCGGACGGAAGCTGAGTTCTGCCTGCATCAATGCAAATGGCAATGCTGCTGGAGTCATGAACCCCATTGTCCCTTGCCTCAAATAAGATCGAAGCAGCACCATATCTGTCGTCTTATATTTGTCTCCGTAATGAATTCACGCTCTGTTAGAAATTTTCTCTTTCTCTCACTCACTCACTATATATATATATATATATAAGTGTGTCTGTATGTATGTAAAACTTCATACATGTCATGATGTCTCATACTCATGCCTCCATATGCATCGTACTTTATACATGAATTATTTTTAAGACATGAGATTGTACCTTATATACAATGAACCTGAACCATGTTAAGAATATGGTTCTAAATGTCGATTTCGTATCAGACTTTGATAAGTTGAAAAATAGATACGTGTCAGGGAAATATCGGTACTTCAGAATTGTGTCGGTGGAAACACGATAAAAAAAATTTACATTTGTTCAGAAAACATCCATTTCGATGTCGTGTCGGAGTCATGTCGTTAAATTGAAAATAAGACACGTGTCGGAAAAATTTTGGTGACACGCGTAGACATTTAATACCATGGTTGAGACATACATAGACATGGAAATTGGGTCGGATCGACCCTAGGTCGCCAGACCCAGCTCAGCCTCGACAATCCCAACTGTGGGTCGGGCCGAGCCAGGCCCGTCGTGGGCTGTGCTGAGCCTAAGGGCAAGGCCCGCTTTGGTCCCGTTTACTAGGCACAGTTTGGCCCGTGAAACGATTTGGGCAGGGCCGGCCCGAGTTGGCCCGCCTAAAGAAGAAAAAAAAACTAGCTGACACATCAGGATGGCGCACCAGGCTGGTCCAAAGGACTGTTGCACAACGACTACATATATGGTCGTTGCTATGCAACCGCTATAACACTATTTTTTTTTTTAAATCCTATCCCTTTATCCTATAAATATCCCTCTACCTCATTCATTTTTCTTCATAACTCAATCTTCTCTTCTCTTCTTCACTACAACTTTCTCCCAACTTTTAAGTGAAAATTTTGCTGTTTGGCTTTGGATCCGCCCCGTCTTCTACTCTCCAGTCTCCACGCGACACCAGCTGAGCCAACAACTAAAAAATTTCTCTACTTCTAATCCCTCCAAATTCTTTACTTCTAATCTCTCCATTTTTGGGTTTTGGTTTTTGTGGATTAAGGGTTTTATTATTTTTTATTCATTTTTTATATTAAAATGGAAAATATTGGTAATGTTGGTAGTCATGACTATATCACTAGTATGGAGTCAGATCAACCTCACTCTACCCCAACACATACTACACAGTTCACAACCACTAAAAAAGCTAGGAAACAAAGTTCTTGGGTTTGGGAGCATGTTACAATAAACCTTGTAGATAAAACTCGATGTAACTGTAATTATTGTAATACCACATACACATGTTCTAACTAGGGGAGGGGGTGTAGGTCATATATATAGACATTTACAAAAATGTATACCCAGATATAATAAAGATGACAACACAGATTTAAAACAATCGAAATTAAAAGTAGGATCTAGTGGTATAATTAATTGGAAATATAATACAGAAGAAGTTAAGGAAGGAATAACTAAATTTATAATACAAGACGAACAACCATTTTCTTTTTCTGAAAATAAAAATTTTGAAT